>JANEYF010002709.1:92500-150805 GCA_029963845.1 Rhamnusium bicolor | reverse complement strand
TCAAAATAACTTGGGAATTAAAACCTTCCCGGTAATGATTTATTAATTCTAATGAGACAGATGACTATATTCCAGCCTGTGGTAAGATAACAACTTTCTTTTCGTAGTATCGAACATTAAATAAACAGTTATCTTAGCTATGACAAGGGAAGAAGAAATGTATTGCGTAAAATCTTACGCAGTACATATTTTGACTTTGCTTGAACAATTTTGTATGTCGTAACTAATAAAATAATGCCTTATACATTTTATATAATTAAACATTGTAATGAAATTTATTTTATCCCTTGGCTTACAAAAAAACTAATTGTGATAATTGTTTCTGACTGAAATTTTGTGAATGAAAAGTCTTAATCAAAAGTTGCCAAAATTAATATTATTTCAAAAATTTACCTATAATATCATTAATTCTCAAGAGATGGAAAAGTGTCATTTAGAAAAGTAGTTTTTAATCAAATTTTAAACACATGTAAATATAAAGCACAAATCGACCCTTGTCTCCGACGTTAAATAATTGAAGCAATAAATAATTTACCATTTTTTTAAATCGCTCTATAATTTTACTTATTTTTTAAATGATGCCAAAATTTCCAAATGGTAATGTTTGGGAAATAAACTGATTTTATCGTAATAGACGGAATGATTGATTTTTCTGCTAATTGCTCTACAATGTTGACGCAAAGTTGATTTTATTTGGAACAAACAACTACCAAAAATTACTGTGTGATTAAAATGAACAAGTTGGAATAGTGACAACGAACAAAAAGTTTTGATTGATTAAATGAAAAAACTTACTAATGAGGTGAAAATATTGTACGATATTTAGATTACATGTTCGTATACATAAAAAATTATATAAATATTGTAAACGTGTCATGTAAATGTAGAATGATCAGATAATTTTTATTTTTCCGTTCTCTATCCTTATCTCAAATGAAAATCATTCATTTATTGTGCGCATTTAGTTTATATTTTTAGATTTTATTGATAATACTTGTACAATGTATATTTTTCCAGATAAATATGGAAATGTGTATAAATAAATACATAAATAAGCAAGGTCTGGTTGGGCACGACTTTCAGGAACAGTTGAAATTTGTCGGATTTAAATAATCATTTTGAAAAATAATGATGAATAACTTGACAAACACAAATAATTTCTAGGTCTGTATCACGAATTACTTCCAAAAAAAAACTATAGACGTTGTGAAAATCTCTAGTATTTGTTTTTCAAATCCTTTACCGTACACTGCGAACGGCTCTTAGTTTTCCTCAAGCTGGGTGATGTTGAAAATTTTCCTTTTTTTGTTAATAAAATAATTACACATTTATTTAGGGCACCAATTAGTTTCTTTTTTTAAATAATTTCATAAAATTATAGCTAATAAATTCAATTATAAAATATAGATTGAAATAAAACAAATTATTAAAATTTTTGGTTTTAATTCCACAAATTTATTGAGAATTATCTGACATTGTTTCGGTATTACGACCATTATCAAAGAGTCTGGAAACTAACTAAAAGTAAAAACATTCAATTTATCTGTTTATACTGTGGAACATTAACCAATTTGAAAATTTATTAAGTACGGTATTTATTATGGGTGAATTTACAAATACTGTTTGAGTATTTGTAACCTGTTTATTTTTGGATCTTTTTTTAATTTCGAGATTTCTGACAGATCTAGGGTTATTCCTTTATTTATATTATGTAGAAGTTTAACGTTATTATTATAAAAAAAAGTGGTTTTGTGTAATACAATGTACTGCAATATACTGCAAAGTCACTTGTGCCCTTTCAAATCGTAACTGTTAACACAGAAAATGATTCACAGATTATTATTTGGAAAAAATCCACGTCCTTCATCACCAAGAATTTGTCGCCCAATTAAAATTCTATTTTCGCATGAATATTCCAAAGCAACTAGGAAAGAAGTTGACTGCATCAAAGAACAACAGAAAAATCTTGTGCCCTTCCATACTGTTATGGACGGAAAAGCAATTATTGTTAATTACAAACTTGCTTTAACAATGGTAGATGGTAAATTTGCAATTCTGTTACAAATATATCATAAATTATGCGATGCTACCTTTGCCATGCCACGTCCAAAGAATTCAATGATATTGAAAAGATATTGCAGAAACCAATTAATGAAGATTACTTAGAATTCGGAATATCATCGCTGCATGCTTTGATACATTTTTTTTAATGCTGCTTTATCCTACAAATTGCAAATAAAAAAAGTGGCAAGGGCGCAAAGACGACAAAGAAAATGTTAAGAACAGAAAAAATGTACAAAAAGATTTCAGCCATTGTGAATCCACCATATTGTTTTTTTTTCTCTTAAAATTTTACTTCATATTCATGCTCAGTGACCTCAAAACCCCCATATACCGAGTATCGTCGAAATAGATCGGTTTAGCACAAAATGGTCCGCTATTTGGTTTTCAGAATTTCATTTCATAGCTATTTTTTAGCAATAAACCGTGTTATTAGACTGTTTCAAACCGTTTTCAATGGTGACGTCAGTGTTTTACCGTATCGCAGAAATGAGCAGTTTTTAAAAACCGGCTCGTCCAACTACTACTCTCAAGTCTTAAGTAAATGGTAAATAAATATTAAGAGAGGAAAATAAAGCAAATATTGTGTTTAGCATATCACACATATCGTCAAACATGCTTGTTTGACGATATGTGTGATATGCTAAACGAGCCGGTTTTTAGAAACTGCTCATTTCTGCGATATGGTAAAACACTGACGTCACCATTGAAAACGGTTTGAAACAGTCGATTAACACGGTTTATTGCTAAAAAATAGCTATGAAATGAAATTCTGAAAACCAAATGGTGGACCATTTAGTGCAAAACCGATATTTCTTCCCACACATACTGTTTTCAAACCACTTTCTAGAGAACGGTTCAAAACACAACGAAACTGTTTGAAAAATATTCGTTCGTGATGTCACTCTTTCGACGCTGAAACGTTAATGGTTTAAAACATTCCAAACGGTAAGCTCGCTAAAAAATACCACATATTCGTAATCAGCAACTTCAAGAACCCCCATATACAGAGTTCCACGAAATCGACAATACCTTCATATTTTGGCCACTCTTCTGGAATTTGGGACCACTGTGCGGTAAAGGTAAATCGTCAGAATTGTAGAAATTCTGCAGCAGAGAATTCTCACTGCATACATGATAAACACACTCAACGACCCCAAAAAATAAACATATGAGCCGGCGTAGTTGAGATTGGAGTTATAGTTCCTGTCATTGTCGAAGAGAAAGAACTTCGTGCTTATGTAAATCGTTTTCGTAACTAACAAAGGATTTGAAAGAAAATGTGTTCAGTTATGCGAGATATGATTTCAAATGCACAAAAAAAATCATTCGTCCAAGAAAACACTGCTAAGTTACAAACGGACATTAGGTGAAGCATATTTCTCTCTTTTTTTTTGTTTTTGTTGAATCAGATCATCTGAAAATAATAAGTATTCATTTTTTTCTGTTCTAACAATTTTTTTAATATTTTTATTGTTTACTTAATTGCTCAAAACTATTATTTATATATTAAAAACTTAAAAAAATGTTTTCCTGAAAATCGTGCTAATTTACAAGTTCAGATTGTCTTCCAGTAAACTTAAATAAGATATGTGGGCAAAATATCCCAGAAAGTCGCTTCAAGTTAGATAGATATTTTATCATATATGTTCTCCATATTAAACTTTACTAAGAAAAACTCTGAAAGAAGCCGGAAAGTCTAACATTCGAATAAAAATTTATTTCAATCACTCCATACTTCAAAACAATAACCAGTTCCAGACAACCAAATATATTGATGAAATTATGGAATCCACTTCTCGGAAAAAGAATGTATGTGTCATATTCAGATAAAAACAAAAAACCTAAAATATTTTATAAACTCCAATTACATTTAAATGCTTTATGCTTTTTGATATACATATTAAGTAAAGGCCCCTAGTGGAATTTCTAAGGCGGCTAATTAAAGTTAGAATTTTGTCGAAATTAAATATTACGAAACTGAAATTTATATTTGAAGGATCAATATCCCATCACAAATATTTGCTTTTTATTCTCTTTATTGATCATGACATGATCAAAAAATAAAACTAAATATAATGTAAAACTTGTTTCGTCCTCAAAACTGACAAACCACGTTAACTTGGAAAGTCAGTGCATCCTACTGTTTCAGCCATCTGATCAATGATTTATCATGTATTAAAATGGATGATTGTTAGTTAATTTCAGTGATTTCATTAATAAAGTCTTTTAAGTCAGTTGCAAAAGGACGAATTTGGATCTCCTTTGATGTTTTTCATTATATACCAGTCTCACAGACCTTGGGATATCTAAAGGATTTACTTGAATCAAATATTCTTCGTAAATGAGTTAAAATCACAAAACTTTGCATGAAGCAAAGATTTCTTCGATCAACATGAATGGATAGTAATGAGTGACTCTTTGTTCCCAGTCTCACCATGAATAGATTCGAAAGATAAGAGAGGCAAAAGAAGGATTCAAGTGTTTTCCTGTGGTTTGCCTAAGGTATGTGGAGTATCTTCTTACAATGCTTAATGCATAAGTCGCCTCGTAAAAATTTGAAAATGAGAGCATATGAAATTCAAGTTTTGCATCATCTTCGTCAAACAGACATGCAAGACACATAGACACTACTCACGATATATTTCAACGATTAGAGACAGATCCTAATTTTGTTCAGTTACGAAGCAACATTTCATATCTCTGGAAGAATTAATAAACATAATATAGAATTTGGAGAGAACATAGTCCGCATGAAATTTTTGAACACAAAAGAGATTCGCCAAAAGTTAATGACTGGTGTGCTTTTTTCCAGGATCGTATTTATTGGCCTTTTTTCTTCACGTAGGACATAGTTATTGGAACTTCGTAACTTCAAATATTGCAGGAATTTTTTGTACTGCAGTTGCAGCTAAATTTATTGCATAGTGTATTCTTCCAACAAGACGGGACGCTAGAATTGTGCAAAACTTTTAGAATCATACTTTTCACCAGATACAATCCCACTAAATTTCTTTTTTGTGGGGATATCTACAAACAATTGTGTATAGAACGAAACCACGCAATCTAAAAAACCCTTAAACAAAGAGCTCGAGATGCAGTTGATTCAGTTGCCTCAGACATGTTACAAAATACCTTTGAAGAATTTAGGCATCGAAATCAATTAAAATTATTAATAATAGGAGCCATGTAGAAAAATATTAAATGTAAGTGTAATTAACTTTGTTGTATAAGCTTTCATTTCCCACTAACGGTCGTTCGATACTGTTTGAAATAAAATACATATTTAAGTTTCTTTTTTGCACCATTTATTTACGATCACAGTGTATACTCAAATACCTGTTTACTGTGGCGCTAACCTAGTAACATTTTCGGAGTTTTCGTTATAATCAAATTACAGAATTAAATATCTAAATAAAATCTTAAAAAAAAAAAAGAATATTGTTCAAATAACGACAGTTTTTATTTAGAAAAAGGAACAACGAACAATTTTAAATTTGTTTGCAAATTAATACCTACTGTACTTTTTTTTTTCAATGTACGTTCCTTATATGCAAATTTTTAACAAAAGAGTGGATTTCGTATTAAGTTCATACTTTTAAGGATACATCCTTCTTTCTATTGTACCAGTTTGTTCAAACATATTTGATTAGGTTCAGTGTTAAAAGAAA
Source organism: Rhamnusium bicolor (assembly GCA_029963845.1). Classification (NCBI taxonomy): domain Eukaryota; kingdom Metazoa; phylum Arthropoda; class Insecta; order Coleoptera; family Cerambycidae; genus Rhamnusium; species Rhamnusium bicolor. The sequence continues at coordinate 145,073 of JANEYF010002709.1, read as the reverse complement.
CAATAATACATCGTAGAATGTTCATTAATTCTTTACATATATCGGACTATGAAGGAATATTATATTTTTACCCTAGTTTGTTCTCTATACAATGCAACTCTGTGATATGTAAAACCGTATAATCATTGAAACATGTAGTGCTTACGTTAAATAGTAGAGTCAGCATAGAGCCAGCGTTGCAAGAAGTTACTTTCATATATTCTATATTATAATAATATCAACATTACTACTGTACCATACCGGTATTCAAAATTAGACAAGTTTATTTATAAATTCAATCAAAAATTCAGTGAATTTGTGTGGAAATTAAAAAAAAATGTGATCCTGGGAAAGTCAATCTTATGTGTTAATAACTGTGTTAATAATAAAATAAGCAAATTTGATTTAAGTAATATGATTGTTACCAACATCTTTAGGCAAACTAATAACAAAACCTTGTTTTTATCGAGTTAAATAATAGTTACAAAGAAAGTGCGGAAATTATTGATCTTGATACACTCGAAACCTTTCCTTTGTGAAGAGAATATACCTGTAATAAATTGATTAATTTAATGTCTCATTTGATAACCTCAAATATTGATATAACTTTATTAAATCTTTCTGTAAATAACGTTTCTAGTAAATAATATTCGTGTAGATAACTCGTCTTTGGTGAATAATGACCCAGGTTATCTCAATTAACTCTTATGTAGAAATTACAGAGTATAATATATGTCATCTAATTGTATAATTTGTTATGAATAAGACGAATGAAATAAAACTTATGTTAATGGACAAAAAATACAGATATTTTGTGTCTACCTGAAAACTTTTTCCAGCTATTAATAAGCCGGTCTAAAAACTTTTCTATACTATATAATGCAGTGCATCGGGTTGTAAATTATTTGAATGGGCCAAAAGTTTGTGTGTCTTCTTTTCCGAATAATGAAAGTTTGTGTAAAAAATTAATTTCTGCTGTTACCAAAACAGGATTTACACTTTCAAAATGCATTAAAATATGTGCGAATCATTCATCGGGTAACTGAACAAGCTGAAATTGTTCAAGCCCTTCAAAAAATTGAAAAAGAATATTTATATCTGCAGAATTCTATCAGCTATAAAAATTACGAAGAATTTCTCAATATTCTAAACCATTGTCAATTTCGGAAGATAGGTACATATAATATTCATAATAAGTATAAAGTGCCGTTGTCATAATTTATAATAATTATAGTCTCATTATAAATTTAAGTCGAAGAGGTTTGTTATTTCCTCGGGAAATAGTAGAAATGGTCATATCTATTTACATTATATTTAATAAATTACTGCAAGACTTTGAGGCAGAATTTTTGAATATTCATAAGAGAGGTTTTGTCATTCACTTTGTTTTAAATTACTTCAGTAAAAACCTCGATAAAACGGATTTCGAACATATTGCAAATTACCATATTAGCTAGCACCACAAATGGTTTTCTTAAAAAATTTTGTGACAAAAGTACTGACCATTTAGATAAAACTGAAAAAACAAACGGTGAACAACGTATAGCTATTTTCACTTATAAATGTACAAACCTACAACATCCATTCGATAATAAAAGTAAAGAAGGCAAAATTATATTAAACTATATTAACATAAGAAGTATTCGGAACAAATTCGATGAAGTGCAGTGCTTTTTAAAAATAAATAAATCTGATGTTTTAATTCTAACTTATTATGGCACTTCGGGATACTACAGTGTACATTCATGCAAAAATGGACGAGGAGAAGGTCTAAGTCTGTATATCAAAACTCATTATAATTTTTCTATAATGAACGTAAAAAAGTGTCTTAGATAATTGTAATCTAGTAACCATAAAGTTGGATGATATTAAAGTGAATATATGTAGAATTTATAGATCTCCGTGGTCAAATGCACCAATATTTTACAACGAATTAGATAATCTTCTTACTGAACTTAACCAAAAAACTATTATAGTCGGGGATTTTAATATAAATATTCTGGATATAATGAAAAATGAAGTTAAAGACTATTTAGATTTAATATCGCTGAATGCTTACAAAATATGTAATAACATTGATGAAGAAAATGCTACACGTATAAAATAGTAGATCATTAATAGATCATGTTTTGTGCAACAAAGATTTATGTTGTTATGTTAAACCTGTAATTAGTTCACTGTCAGATCATACAATTATTAAATATGATTTGAATGAAACAACTACTCAGCGGGCAAATACCCCGACCTGCATTGGATTATACCTTCAAATCATGGTAGATCGGTAGCCAATATCATTTGTCAATTCCTAACCAGACATAGACCGGTTTCGAACTTATAATAAGTTCGAAACCGGTCTATGTATGGTTAGGAATTGACAAATGATATTGGCTATCGGTCTACCATGATTTGAAGGTATAATCCAATACAGGTCGGGGTATTTGCCCGCTGAGTAGTTGTTTCATTCAAATCATATTTAATAACGGTAGTTAGTCCACCTGGGCTAGAGGCCGCAGCACTCGGTACTTGCTTTGTAAGTCGCTATCCGCCACAGATACATCTATGATGTCGGTCGGATAGTAGCATTTGGACCATATGAGAAGTTTCACATACCTCTCACCACTACTCAAATCATACAATATTAAATGTAAATATATCTAGTACGGGTCTTAAATCAAATAAAGTCACTTCAGTTATAAAAAAGGTAATATATTACCCAAAACACAAAAAACTTGTGTATGAGGAATTACAAAAAAAGCAAATAAATAGTTTTTCTGACTTAACAAATATTTTAAATACTGCAAAAGAATCTGCAACAAAAACATTTACATTAAATACTAAAGACAATAACCATTGGGTAACTAACTATTTCTTAAACTTAATTAAACTAAACGACAAAGTTTATAAGGATAAAACAAAAAATTCCAATAACCTGATTTTTACTTAATAAACATAACAAACTTAAAAAGACTTAGACAAAATGCGTAAAAAAACTAAAAAATAATTATTTTCAAACTGAATGGCAAAAAGCAGGATTTGATATAAGAGAACAGTGGCGGGTGGTAAATAATCTCATTAACAAAAACAACAAACATGATAAAGCAATTTCCAAATTAAAAATAGATAACTCGGTTATTACCACTCCTGAACCTATAGCTAATAATCTCAACAAATATTTTACTACAGTGGATGATAACATTATTCAGGAGATCAATCTAGAGAAAAACGATGAATCTGGCAAAAAAAGCTTCACAGAACAGTCTTGTATCAATAGCATATATGTTGAAAATGTCACAATTGAGGAAATAAAAAAATATTATAAAATACCTCAAAATTAACGCAAGGCCCATTCAAGATCATATAACAGCTAGAGATCTCTTGGAGATACTAGATGTTGTTGTTCCTATTATTACAAATATTATAAATAACATATTACACAGTGGTGAGTTTCCTGAAGAGTTAAAAGTTTCGAAAATTATACCTATCTATAAATCAGGACCACGAGAGTTGCAAGAAAACTGTCGACCCATCTCACTAATTTCAGTTTTTCAAAAATTATAGGAAAAGTAATTAAAGTAAAAATGTTGTCATTTCTGACCATGTATAACACCAGTATGGATTTTTGTGCAACAGTAATACTCAAAGTGCAACAGCAGATCTTGGAAATTATGTAACAACCCATTTGGATAAGAAAAAAATGGTATTAGCAGTGTATGTCGACTTAAAAAAGGCGCCATGTGGTCAATCACACCATCCTATTAAACAAATTAGAAGAAATTGGAATCAGGGGTCGCATGCATCAGCTAATATCTTCTTACTTAAAAGATCATCTGCAGTTTGTAGAAATCAACGAAGTAAAAAGTGAACCTTTACAAAATAATAGTGGAGTACCGCAAGGCTCTGTTCTTGGGCCCTTGCTGTATTCCCTGCATGCGTTAAGTCTAAAAAGTGTAAATCTCCTAGCAAGATATTACTCATTTGCAGATGATACTGTATTACTTTACGCACATGACAAACTACCAGAGTTAAAATCCATAATTATTTCAGACTTAAGTCGTTGCAAATTGTGGTTACTTAAAAATAAGTAAAAGCTTAATATAAATAAAACAACATTATGTTATTTAGTCAAAAAAATAAAGAAATATACCCACTAAATATACATATCAATAAATGCAAAATCACAGAGGTGACAAAGCATAAATATTTGGGGTTATAGATTGACAATAAATTAAACTGGAACACGCACTTTGACAAAATAAGAGAAAAACTAACTCCGATGGTGGTACAGGTGCCGTGATCAACTGATTAGACAATCAAAATTCAGTCTATATAACGCCTATTTCAGATCAACATTAGGATACTTAATAACACTATGGGGAACGTGTATTAAAACTCTATTTGAAAGAATGCAACGGCTACAAAATAATATATTAAAAGTAATATTTAATCTACCCTATGGAACACCCACCACTGATGTATACTCCATTTTAAAGGTTCATAACTTAGCAACTATGTTAAAAATATAACAGTGCAAATTTATTTATAAAATTAAAAACAAACAAAAAACTAATTATCAGATAACTGAAAGGAATCAAACCTATCATTAAAAGATCAGAACGCGCATAATATAAGATTAACTAATGTTACAACACAAATCGGCTTAAATAATCCAATATCTAAAAGTATTGAGACTTTCAATAACCAAGCAAAAAACCTTCAACACAGCTATTCTTATGGAAAATTTGTACAAGGTGTTAATAATTTATATAAAATATAAAAGGTAAACATGTATTTACAATAATATTAATAACACTAAATTTAATAAATTGCAATAACTTTACTGGACTTCAAGTTAAGTTTTCTCTAGAACAACTCTGTTACCGACCATTGGTCGCCTTAGAGTTGATAATTCTGCGTCTTCCAGTTTAATCACATGCACCTAGTGTGCGTACGTACATATAAAAATAAGTAAAAGGAGTTACCTGATTTAAGGCAAATTCTCTTTATATATCATAGCTATAAAAAAATTGTTTTATTGTCTATCAATTTAATTACAATTAACTACAATATAAAGGTCTTATACATGTATGTGTGTGTGTGTGTGTGTGTATGCATGTATATGTATGTACATGTGTGTATGTATATATTCCATTGTTACGCACTAGTATATAAGACCTTTATATTGTAGTTAATTGTTATTAAATTGATTGACAATAAAACAATTATCATATCATATCCGAATACATTAGGAGACAAAATTATTTAAAACAACCCGACACAATAAGTTTCTGCAATTCAATAATTTGGTAGTGGTAAAATTTTGGTAATATATTTGCAAATCAACATCTAAGTAGGTAAACATAAATAAAATAAGTGCACGTGGGTATGGATTTTCTAAAAATTGAATTGTATAAGCTGTTACTTGGTGATAACTGATTTTTCATTATTACTATATAATAAAACAAATCTTAAAACACATTTTATTTTGTTGACTTCAAAAAACAGGTCTAACTTTTTCAAACTATATTTTAGTCTGGTCAGAATTTTCTAAATTTAAGCAATATTCAAGTACTATATGTACAAGAAACCTTTAAATTAAATTTATTAATCAACAGAATTTTTTAAATTTGACTCTCAGGGCAATTATTTACTTACTATCAGTTAGAGTTACATCAATCTTCGGTCTTAAATGTAATGGTTTAATGTACCATCATTTAGACAGTAGTATTTACATTTTTATAATCAAATATGAGCAAATAAAATTGCTTTGGTAGAACTTCATGAAATGTAATATAGTATATTATTTAAAACCATCTAAGCGAAACTTCCCCATTTTCTTCTCACAATGCCAGATTGGGAACTGAAAATGGAGTCGATAAAGTAAAGTAAACGCCCAAGCTTTAATTAAAACACAGAAAGAAATTTGCTATTCCATTTGGAAATGTTGTTCAACTGTCTTAAATCAAAGCCACCTTGTACTAATAATAAATTCCCACTTATAATCAGTTATTAATAAATTTTATTATTAAATTCTTGTAATATTCCAGCATTAGTGCCTCGATCCAAGAAAATAATTATGAGAATTAAAAAGGCCCACGAAAGCAATGTCGAGAGCTTAGTTTTAATTAACGGCACAAATGTTTGAATGTATATTTTCTTCCTAATTAGTTTACTAAAGTCGCAATCACTAATTACACTCTAATAATATGTAATTAAACTACCGTTGGCATTCACCATGACTCATGGGTAAACAGAAGTAAATGAGTAAAGCACGAAATAAGATAAAATACTACCAGTCGACTATAGAGTAATTTTCAACAATTCACTGACGATGACGTTCAATATAAACTTCTGGCCAAACGAAACTAATAATATAATTGTCTTGTGTAATTTTGAAGAATACATTCAAAACTATAGTAGGTTTTGAGATGCGCTCTTGAGTATTTTCATGCAAATATCACCAGAAATAAACTGGTTGAACAATGGCATCAAACTACGATAGGAGACGTTGTATAAAAGGTGCACAAGAAACCCTAATTTAGTTGGTTCCGAAAATGTAAAGAACACTTGTAGGTTTTTATTTGTCATATTGGGATGATATGGACAAATTGGAAGAAACGGTTTTGGGTGTTTTCTGATATTTCTAGATACAATTTTTTTCTGAATACTTTTACACATTATCTTATAACTCTTCAGTGGGCAGTTGAAGCAAAGATTTTTACTAGAAATCGATTGAGAAGTCTCTATTAACCTCTTTAATTGATTACAATTACAAAGGCAAGGAAAATAATAAATCATGTCAATAAAAATGTTTTTGTTAATAATTTGATTCGCCCTGAGTAAGTATCCATAGAATGTCTGTAGGAGTAAAATTAGAATTTCGCAATTCTAAAGCTATTATTTTTTTCTACAATTTACAGTTGTATACAAAAAATCATATCTTAAATAATAATGGAGTTAACGTAAAACTTAAAAAACAAAACTTAAAAAACCGTTATCGATGATTTTCCCCAACATTTACGAATACTACTTAATAATGGGCTTAATACATAATACATAATTTTGGCATTTTTGGAATCTATACTTAATTCAAAAAACAGCGTCTAAAGGATATTTTTATAATTTTTTTCTTTTACAAAAGTTTAATCAACGTTAAAGTTTAAATTAGTCTATTACGTGAACAACGACTGCCGGCCGGGCAAATCGATGCGGTGACGTCAGAGGACCCTAGTTCTAGTGCCGAGAGCAGGAAAAGCATGTTGTTAGATGTAAAGGAATGGTGTTATTTGTAGCTTGTGCTTTGTGAAATTTTAAGCGAAGTAATTGTAGTGATCAATTCTTCTAAATTATCACAATATTACTCGTGCATTGTATCGATATGTGGACGTACTTCAATAGAAACGTCAGAAAAAATGTTTGTCCAAATTCCAAGAAACGAAAAACGTAGACAAGTTTAGTTAAATATGGTTAATCGGGATCCAAAGGTATTTTCGAAAATAAGTTGCGTTTTTTCCGGCGTAGACCTTTTTGATGTGCGTAATTAAAAAAATAATATTATTAAAAATAAATACCTATGCAAAGATAACAAAAAATAATATGTGTAAAATATATGGCATAATAACAACAGGGATTCTGGATTTCGAAGGATTTTTCTCATTTTTTTTGTTATTTTGGGGCACTAACGAAGATATTTTCCATCGTGGACTTTGTGTAAGCCTGCTATATACACTGTGTATATAAAATTTTTATACATATGTAACAAAGGTAATTTTTTTATACATAAAAATACATTTAAGTACATAGATATGGACGTTTTAATTCTATCTATAAACAAAAATTTAGAAACCAGAATGGCATTAGATATCTCTAGCCGTTCACGAGTTGTAAGGAAAAATATAGTGCGACGTCACCCCCAAATTTGACTAGTGTAAAAATATAACTTCTTTGTTTTTTTGCCACACGTTTTCCGATAAAACTACTGTACGATTCAAATGTATCAAGTCCTCATTTTAACCACGACTATCTCAAAAATGGAGGAGTGGAAAAAATACCACTAGAAAATTTTGCATAAAACTAATAAGTGATTTCCAAAAAAATTCTTTCCGAAACTGCTCCTGTACATAAGCTTTTTTTAGATTTTTTTTGCTTTTTCATGTCCTCTGAGGTTACCGACCATTTTTTAAATGATAAATTATATGAAACATGAAGTACTAACTCCAGAAATCGAATCCATGCATGTAAAGATGAGAGTGTCAAAATCTATAATGCTCTTCATTCTCAGGTCTCTGTTTAACACGTTCTAAATCGTTCATTTGTGTTGATTTTGCAAGACACATATGGCATGTGGCACTTGATGGAGTATTTGTTACTACTTGTGTAACCTTACAATCTATCATTGTAAAGAACAGCACATGTTTAATATCTGCTGTTCATTCTTCACTACAAAAGAACGCAAAAAGAGAGCTTATTTGAGTTTCCACTTCATTGACAACAGATCTTGTTTTCTCTGGAGTCTCTTTTGAGAATTCTATTAAAATGGGCCTACAGTATCAAACAGTGGACGGGGTTGAATTTTTCCGACCGGCGTTTTTTGTGACTTCATCTACAATTTGTAGTGGAACCAAGGATGTTACAAACAAGTTAGTATCGGATATTACGTCACTTTCACCAGAGAGTATTTGCTTGTACCTACTCACTTTGTCCCGAAGATCCATCACAGCAACATTTACTGTATAATATTAATTTTGAAGTTGGCCACATTCACAGAATCAATTTTGATTATTCTCTTACATGTGTGATCTAGAAGAGACTGCAAACTTACTTTAACACCAATTTCAGTTACTTGCGTGTGCTCTGGATAACATTCTCGCATTGCTTCTGTAAGTTTGGTATATGATGGGAGTATAGTACAATCTTTGTTTTGTAAACAGGTTCTAAGTCATGTATATTGTTTTTTCGTTAAGTCTAAATCAATGAAAAGAGCCAAGGCCTCTTGATTTGTGAAAGGCTTAACAGAAGTATTACGTCTTAACAATGTGTGGATAAAAGCCTTCCTTTCTTGTGATGCAGAACGTAATTCCTGTATAATTTCTGATTCCCATGTCTCACCAATTGAACGTAATCCCTGAGCATATGAATTATAAATCTGATCAAGTCCAGAGTTTCGAAATAGTTTTATTGCTTTTCTTTCGTTTCTGTGTCTTCTCTGCGGATTCGTTAAATGACTTACATGGTCTCTCTCGTGGGTTTTCAGATAAGGACGTGGATGATTCTTTGTCTTCTTGGAATGGTACAAAAAATTCGCCATATAACCATTTCTCGTTGCTGCATAAGAACACATCCCTTTATCTTCCAGCTTTATTCCAGCGTATCTTAAATTCGGGCAATAAGTGTTTCTGAATTTTGATAACACATTGCAACTGCTCTTCAGAAAGATCGAAATGCTCCTTAACATACCGTTCTGCTGTTGATATATGTTTTCCGTGCTCTATAAAAGCGTCACATATGTTACGTTTAGTAATTTTGAAATTGTTCATTGTTTACTGTGGTATGTACAGCTGACAGCGGCAAATTATTGATTACAATTAATTAATGCTGCCTGTATACATTAATAATAACCTAAAATTTTAACAAACCCAAGTTTATATACTTTCCCAAGGACAATGGTAACCGCAGAAGACACATCCCGTGTATAGGTGAAGAAAAAAATATTTTCTCTTTGGTTTATTTTTCATGGCCAAAAATTATTTTTTTTCAAATTATATCGTAAACCATTTTTATCGATATATCACTTTGTTTAATAAGTTTAACAACTACAAATATTTATTTGATTTTATCTAACCGCAAGTCACTCGTAAACATATTTTGTCAAACGTGGAATATGGTGGTGCTGCATAAAAAAAGGAGATGGGACCGTCCCGATATACGATTTCTAAAATCCAGGCATTCAGTGAAATGCTATGCTCTGATTTGTTGCAATTCTATAATGTATATGTATTCTTTATAACGCCGTATTTTGCAAATTCATAATTCTTACGGAACGAGTATTGCAGATTTTTAAGTGTTCGTCGCGCGCGCTTCTTTGTATATTTTGTTGATTTGCAAGAGAAGCGCAAAAAAATTCGCAAGATTTTTTTTGGATCTTATACAGGATTGTTTTAGTTGCCAGATGGTGAAAAAAAGACTTACCCGAGCGAACCCTGCTAATAGTTAAAATTTTTCTTGAAATTAAGAGTTATTCCAGTAACATGAGACTTTTATCATTTTTTTATTGTAGTAAGGGATAAGCAATATACAAATATTTTTTATGTTTTTAATACTAGAAGAACTGCTTATTGAGACGGTGTATAACAAACACATTGCAGTTTATTTAATTTTTAAGCACGAACTTGTTTATTTAAAATAAGCATCAAAACAACACATCTAAATCTCTCCCTGTTCCTACTTTTGAAGTCTACTAACTGAACCCAGTCAGCATTTAAATAAATTACCGCACCGAATTATAAAGGTTTGATGTATTAGTTATAAGAAAATTGAAGTTTGTGTTCCTTATTCGGTTTTTGGTATTTTTGAGACGGCGCCTCCACCATCGGCCCATAGTGTATCGTACCGTTCACCACACAGAGATAATGTAACCAGTAACGTCGTGCCAATAGAACAACGTTTTTAGACACACCTCTAGCATCAGATTTTAAAAATCCTGCAAGTGTAATGGGCCTATTGTTAAGTTTATGTTCGTTTTCATTTGGCATAGCATTGAACAGGTAACTCCATAAAATTGTAAGTAGGTCGTTGAATCTCCACTCCATTTTTTGAACCCTCAAATCTTTTTGAAAATATTCTTCAAAATTACACTAGAAAATTGCACTATAAGTTTTATTTGGCCAGTAGTTTAGTATACTCCAAGTCTATCTAACTTAAAGAAGAAAGAAAGAAAATTGAGCAAAAGTGTATTGGTTTTAAAGTTACCATTAAGAATTTCCTAAAATATAAATATTAATTCTTAGTAAGTCACATACAGGGTGGGCTCTGTAGAATTTACAACCCCTGGATTTTTATTATTAATGATAATAAAAAACACCAGAGTTGTAAAGCAATTTTTAGAGATATTAACGGAATTAAGAAAATATTTTTTTTATAAATCATTTTTGAAAATTAAAAGTTTTGTTTTTTTTCAAATAAAACTATGTATATTTTTTAATATTTGCATTCCTTATTTTTTTCTTATTTCAAAAACATGTAATTTAAATAAATTTTATTAATAAATAGTAACTTGTGTACTTTAGCTATAATAAGCTACCAAATATTTTTGAACATTTGTTATAATTAGAAAATTTTTTTTTGTTTAAATAAAATATTTTTACATATACTTATTTATTTATTTACACCATTCAACGGGAAACCATTTACAGAACTGGAATTACAAAAAATATAATATAAAATAATATTTTAGAAAGACAAAAGTAAAAAACAATATTACATAAAGCATTGATAACATAACTTTAAACTTAATTGTAAAATGTATGTACACATATATGCATACATATGCATACACACATATCCCTATACATATCTATAATTAACATATGCAAATTCATTCAAAAAAAAAAAAAAGTTTTACAATAATCGGAACAATCAATGTAATTAGTTATTATTTTGTTCAGGAAGGTTAACGGAGATTTCACCCGTCTGTTTTCGAGGCTATTTAAAGAAAAATTTTCCAGTATATATGCATTCGGATATCCAATACGTAGGTATACTCCACCTTTTCTGAAACAAGCATGTTTTAAGAACATCTGCTGTTCCTTCTCAATAATATTAACATGTATGTTATGAGGACACCAAGTAATAGCTGCATATTCAAGCTTAGATCGCACAAAAGTGTTATAAAGCAATTTCAGCATATCTGCATTATTAAACTCACCGAAATTTCTTATAACAAAGCCTAACATTTTAAAGCTTTTTGATGTTATGCTATTAACATGATATATAAAAGTGAGTTTGCCATCAAATATTATACCTAGGTCTCGAAAGACAATAGAACTTGTAACTACGATATTATTAAGAGTGTAGGTAAAATTTAGTGTTTGTACTTTATTAGAAAATGTCATAACATTTCACTTCGAGCTGTTTAAAGGTAATTTATTTTTAATGCACCAAATATTAAGGTTTTCCAAATCTTTCTGCCGAGTAAAACAATTTCCAATATTTTTAATAATAGAATAAATCTTTAAATCATCCGCATATAATAAGTATTTATAATTTAAATTAGATATAATGTCATTTATAAAGATATTAAAAAGTAAGGGTCCTGAATTCGAGCCTTGAAGAACTCCAGAAGTTGCATGTATTTCAACAGACTGTACTCCACAGCATTGCACAAATTATTTTCTGTCAGATGAGTACAATATAATTTGTAATAAAGTTTAACATATTTTGCGAGAATCCATAAGTCTGCAATCTTATTAATAAAATACTGTGATCCAGCCTGTCGAATGCTTTTGAGAAATCTGTATAAATGACACCTGTCTGAAGCTCAGCATCTAAAGAATTTGCTAAATTCTGCGTGATACAAAACAGATTTGCAACAGTTGATCTCCCTTTCACAAATCCATGCTGATAAGGCTTAATGCGATGTTTCATGTAAAAGAAAATAAATTCATACACCAGAATTTCAGAAACTTTAGAGAAGTTATTAACTATAGTAATAGGCCTGAAATTTTGTATTATGGTACGATCTCCTTTTTGAAAACAGGGACAACTCTAGGGGTTTTCCAATTTTCTGGAAAACAGCAGTTTTAATAGATAAATTAGAGAGTATTGTTAGAGGATATGTAAATACACAGGCACAGTTTCTAATAAAAAAGGCAGGAATATTGTCTAATACAGTGGTAAATTTCGGTTTTCATTTTTTTTAAACTTGCCTACAATGAAAGTGTGTAGCAAATTTATCAACAATATTCTCATTCTCCAGTACATCTTCATTATTATCACTCATGGTGTCTGGTATGGTGAACGTATTTTTTTTTATTATTTAAAAATGACAAAATTTGTTTGGATTACCGTTAATATTGCTTTTGATATTGCTGATAATTTTTATATGATATATCAATATTTTCTTTGATTAACGTTCTCAAATTTTTGAATTCAGTCAGTGTATTTTCATCTTTATGCTTTTTATACCATTTCCAGACTCCATGCTTTTTAATTTAATTTTATGTATTATATCACTTGTAAACCAGGATGGGTAACTTCTGTTATGTTGCGTAGTTTACGGTACATATACATCCTGTGTGATAAATTTTGTTATAGAAACTTTCAGTAGCTAGATCAACATTAGGAAAATATGTCAAAAAGTTCCAGTCCACTTCTGCAAAGTACTGGTAAAGCTCGGGAAAATTTGCTTTGCGAAAATTGTATTGTATAGTATTTATTTTTTTGTTTATTGTTTTTCGAAGAATTTTCAGATTTAAAGATAACTACCAGTGTAGAATGATATAAATCTTCCGGAACTAAAATGTCGAATGCCTTTTCCACAATACATTTTTTATTAGAAATTGACAAGTCTAATAATCTATTATTGCAGTTCCTTATATTACTGCACTGAAAGAGATCTAAAAAGTTAAGAAATTGCAATAATGAACACTGTACCCATCGGTTGTAAGTGTAATAAAGTTTCAGAATATTCTGGTATATTAAAATCACCAAGGACTACCACATATGCATTATAAATGTATTCAACAGAACTAAATATGTCAAAAAAGGAGTAGTAAGTTTCAACTGTTGTGCGATACGGAATATAAAGTGAAAATATATACAACAAATGATTTTCAATTATTAGTTTAACTCCAACAATATCGATATGAAATAAATCCCTAAATATAGACATTGTATCTAATTGGCTCATTGTATAGGCTGAATTTACAGCGAGAAGTACTCCTACACCCCTAGTGGTATTCGTTAAAGAAAAATTTCGATTTGATCTAAATACAGAGTTATTGACATTAAATAATTTTTCATTATAAACAGCTGAATGAAGAAAAGTTTCTGTGAAAGCAATAACGTCATAGTGACAAGAGTTCACGGCATTAAATATTTTTTTAGTTTTGGTGTTCGCACCTCTAACATTCTGATAATAAATTGATAATGAGTTTTGCATCGGTACGCATGATTTAGGGTGGGGTCTGTCAACCGGGATAGTGGAAGTTATAAATGCATACATTCATACATTATTCATTACTATGAATGTAAAGACCGCTGTATAATAATATAAAATTTCATGTAATTATTAATCAAGTGTCCAAAATATTCAAGGCAGAGATTGTCGTTCGGATAGGGATGTCGTGAGGAAGAGTGGATGAGCTACCTAGTAACCTAGACATTATTTAAGTCATCTGATGTATATAAACTGCAACTAAAATAGTTCTTATGAACATAGACCAAAAACATTTTTCGAAAGGTATAAATTTCGGTTCTTTGGACAAAAATTTCGAAAATACTGTTAATAAAATTTGAGCGTAACCATAAATATTCCAAGAACAAAAAATCACCTAGATTGAAATATTTTCAGGAAAATAGATATATCGTCAGAGAAGAAACAAATATATACTTTTGTAAAATTAAAAATGCTTTATCTAAATTTTATAAAAAAAGTTCGTGTTATTGAGTCAGAAAAAACTAGGATTGAAACTATAAAACACACGCTGTAGAAATTATTTAAATAATTCCCCAAATTTACAATGTATCCGAAAATATGTTTAAGTATACCTATTTCACATTTTTTTTTATATTAAAAAATAATTAGTTACTGCATTTACGGTATTAATTTTTTTCATTAACTAAAAGAGTCAAAAAGTTCGTCTAAAAGTTGCTTTATGAATATTAATTTATTTTCTGAAACCAGCTTTATGTTGATTTTTCGAGAACACACTGAATATGAATAACCTTTTACTATCCCTAACCACATCTAACAATTAATACGTGACTAAGTCAGCCAATTTTCAATAAAAAACTGTAAATGTGTTTAAAAATCACAATTTTGAATAAAACACATACATGCTATATTTACGAGACATACATTAATTTGATGACTATTTCGTGAAGAACAAACCTCGCATCATCAGTTCAGTAAAATCTGGATCAAATGTAGACTCTTTAGCTAAATAAAATTCTGCAGGGTGTAATATTAAGAAAGTTAAAACTGACAATGCTATTAAATCATTAGCTTGAAGGTATTGGCTCGTGAATAAGACTCATCTATGGCAAAATTAATTCGGATTAAAATGTTGTAAGGTCATTCAATCTGTACCTTCAATAAGACCACGTGAACTTCTACACCCCTGACGACAGTGTGTAGCCAATTATATTATGTTTTTATTTGTTTTGGAAATGTTTGTGGCCGATGTAACATAAAATCTAATAAACCTGCGACCTACTTCTTGGATATAATTTTTGAGGAAAAATTATTTATTTATCAGTAATTTGATTAAACCTACATGTTAGGTATCTGCAGTTCCTTAGCTACATGCTCTAACCAATATTCCCTAATTTAATAACACAATTTAGACATTATTTCAGTTACATTCAACAGTCAACAAACGACTCTAAATTGTCAACTATAGCGTCTAGTCAACTCATTGAATTTCTACAAAGTGCCTGCTTCAACTTATTTTCAAAAACTTCTTTGCCTCGTACCAATTCAAAACAATACTTAGAATTCTATTGTAATAGAACAAGCATGAAAGCGTAACGTTGACTGTTTCATTATAATGTAAATTTACGTTATTGAATTACACTAATAGTCTGAACAATGTTAAATCCTCTTATTTAAAGAAGTCTTTAATCGATAAATTAATTTGTCTATTCAATATAAAAATAATTTATATGCAAACAAAAACGCATTTCAAACTGATATTAGAATAAATAGATTTAGAGTAAAATAACCCCATTAAATTATCAAAAACTTAATTTAACTGTATGGTAAAACACACTGGACCAAAATATTATTGCCTTGTTTGAGTTCAGAAATTTAATAAGTAGTAAGTAAAATTCTGTAATTATGAACTGCTTTCTTAACATAAAAATGTATTTATAATTATTGAAAATACATAGGACAAAATCATTTTTATGATGGGCCAAGAATATTATATTCTGTAACAAGTTTGCATATATATATATATATATATATATATTATGTCTTTGGGACAGCAGAGCTAAGAATGAGCACTGGATTAAGAGAATATGGCCTGCAAGGAAAGTTATGGTTGAAAGAACATACAACGTCATCAACGAACCATTGGTTGAGAGAGACAAAATCATCCTTCCACCCTTGCATATCAATCTTGGGCTTATTAGGTAATACCTGGTGTTCATTTGTTCAAGTAGTTAAAAATTTTCTCGGAAAAAGCAGAGGATTACGTTGAATTAGTGAAAGAGATTCTTTCCAACTTGGGTAAGCTCGGTTGTACATGAGCATAAGGTTCACTACCTCCACAGCAGCGTAGATCATTTTCCAGAAAACCTAGATGTTTAGTGAAGAACAGGGAAAGTTTCATCAGGATATAAAAACAATGGAAGAAAGGTATCAAGGAAGATGGGATACCCACATGATGGCTAACTACTGTTGCAGTCCTCAGCGAAACTGTTCTGGAAAACCTCATACAAGGAAGTCTTATAAAATAAAGTTTTTAATTAATGATTGATCAATGTATATGTTTGTTTTGTGAAATAAATACCTTACTATGTATTTTCTGACTTTTTTAGCAAGCAGTTGTATTAAATAGTAATAACCTATTTACAGGGTAAATACACATATAAATATACAGTGCATAATTTATGGCATAAAATGAAAGGCTGCTTTTACAAGATTAATGAACAAATAAAGGAAAAACTGTTGTTGAATAAAAGATATTGACAAAAAATTATATTTCTTTTTGTGTCAATTGAAATATTGGGGATAAATGTCACACCCAATTAGGGTGTTTTGTTTAAAATTGAATCAAAATGGCATAAACTCTAATGGACCACTCTGTACACTGTTTCATCACTTTTCAGTAGCATAACTTCAGATCAGTAATGCGTCAATGCAATTTTCACAAAATGTCACAAACATTTTCACAAGGGACAAAAGTTCTGCAGTTTATTTTTGACGTCAAAATGTTTAAAACATTTTAGATAATTATACGAAACACGAAAATCTCAGCAACTTTACCATTTAAAAACGTGCAGAAGGTTATTTATAAAAGACTATAGACTAGACCACATTATGTATGTATATACAACATTTGTTTTTATTGAAACAAAAACTAAACATATGTCTTTTCCCAAGCATCGGTGGATATTTTATTATATTATATTAGTTTTCTTCTAAAGTGATGAAATATAAAACAACACAAAACTTATTTCATGCTAAAATGCTATAAAAAATGTAATTTATGTTAATGCTTTGAGGGAAGTCAGTGGGATAGTAACTACAAGCTACGAAACTAATATGAATGTTGGGAGAGTAGCAGTAACAACCGAGAATGACTTTTGGTAGATAGAGTATTTCAACTTGTATGTATAAGTATATTTTATAATAGCAACCCTAAGCTAATCATTCTTGAAAACGAACACTAATCACGCTACTTCCCTTCATGGGTGGTTAAATTTTTATGACCCTAATTTTTCACACAAAAAATTTTGCTGTCTTTGCATAGGTACTTCTTTTCTTTCATTCAGTCCATATTTTTCACTTATAATCCTTAAGCTTTTCATCACAAATTCTCTACAGAGATATTAAAAATATCTAACTAGATTTTGCTGCTTTGGATTTTATTTAATTTTTCCTCGTACAAATTAATTTGAAATCAAGTGTTTTCTCTACATAACCAAATAAGCGCGTTATATGCCGTTGTTATATAAATTAGTTATCTCAACGTTATTTTGGAATTTAATATTATTAGTTTTTCAAGTTTTGGTAGGTAGTTTATTTACCGAATAATTGTATTTAATCAACTAGTTACAGAAAAAACTTATTTAAACTAGACAGTATCTAGTACATACATCGTTTTACTAGAATCATTTATTATTGAAAAATAATAAAAAATTTTGCCTTGGTCAGTGCTCTACAGTGCTAATTTGATGCGCTTCTATGTATTACGTTGTTTAACAAAGTTTTGTTGAACATTGAGAATAAATTACAATTTATTTATAACCAAAGATTTGAGATTAGACTACACGTAATAAAAATAAATTATAATTTATGTAAGACACCCTGACAGAATAGTACCTAATTACAGACATTTACATTAGTGATATTAAGGTAATTTCTATTTGCCAGACGTGATATTCCTTGTAAGATTAAATGCCTTCACCAGACCACTAATCTCCCAAGGTTTCTGTGGTGGCAGATAAATTTTCTCATTTTCCGTCCGTTTTGTAGTTACGTGTTTTCATTTCCCGCTGTCAAAACATTGTTTCTCCGAATGCTAAATTTGATATGAAGGATTATATACTTGCTGGACAGTCGGCAGTAATCATTATTTAAATTAAACATTTAGATATTCCTCTACAATGTCCATCCACGAGCAATTTTATAGAATTTGTTTTATGATATATCATATGCACTCTTTGAGAGAATAATCCTCGTTAATCTGTACCATTGTTATTTAAATTACTAAAAACTTTTATTTGCTTATTCAGACGGCGAATAATTATTATAATAATAATAATAATAATAATAATAAAATGTCTTTATTTATGTTAAATGATTATAAATAACAGAAAAGTGTTACAGGAATGGCGAGGTTCAACATAATTGCTCTTACACCTAACCATTCCATTTAATCAACAACTGCAAAAAGAAAAATAAAATAAAATGGGAAATATAGAAATACACAAGAATAAGTGCGAAAGATTTACATATTTCTGTTGGTATAGAGTAAGGATTTGATCTGTTTTCTGAATGAGTTAATAGAGGGGGAAGATTTAATATAATGTGGTAGCTTATTATATAATGCGTTATAGGTAAAACATCTTTCAAATTTTGCTGAACTATGCTTGGGTACAGTATACAACTCCCGATGACGAGTAACGAGTTCATGAGTGTTGATACCTTTCACTAACTTATCGTATAGATATTTGGGTGCTTCGAGTTTATCAATTTTATAAACCATACAAGCTAAATGAAGCTGGAAACGCTCATCCAGGTTTAGCCATTTAGAGTCAAGAAATTTAGATGATATATGATCAAACTTCCTTAGACCATAACTGAATCTTAAGCAAGCGTTTTGAACTTTTTGAAGACTTTCTTTGTCTTTATTCAAAATGGCTGGCCAATAAACTGTATCACAATATGCTATGTAACTAAGTATTAAAGAATCGCATAACTTTAATTTCACTTCTTGACTAAGAAAGTCCTTATGAATATATAAAGATTTCAATTTATTGTAAGATTTTTTGAATTACGTGGCTGACATGTTTAGAAAACCTTAAATTGTTGTCTATATATATTCCTAAGTCCTTACAATAATCACTAGGCGTTATACTTTTATTGTTGACTCTTAGGATGAAGTGGGGATGACTTACAACCTGTTCCCTGTGCCTACCAACAACTAGCAATTCTGTTTTAGCTTCATTTAACACTAGACCATGGTTACGGGACACCAACGAAATGTGCGCCATATCTAAATTAATATTTTCAACTGCAGCATCAAGATCGTGTAGCAAGAACCTAAAGATTAATTGGAAATCATCAGCATATTGATGTGAATTAGCGTGTTTCAGAAACATCGAAAAATCAGCAGTAAAAACAGAAAATAACAAAGGGCCCAAAACACTACCCTGCGGTACACCTTTATTGACAGTACGGAAGTTAGAAGAAATGTTATTAAGTACAATTTTTTGACATCTGTTAGCCAGATAATTAGAGAAAAAGGAAATTGTGTTGGGACTAAGTCCAAAATATTTTAATTTTAAGCACAGGGTAGCATGATTTATGGTATCGAATGCCTTACTGTAATCTAAAAGTATAAGGCAAGCATTTTCGTTATCATCACATGACCTAAATAATTCGTCTCTTACATGCAGTAAGGCTGTGGTGGTGCTATAATTGGCTCGAAAGCCAGATTGAGTTGCAGGTAAAATATTAAATTTCTCAAAAAATTGTGTAAGTTGTTCATAAATTATCTTCTCCAAAATTTTGGATATAGTAGGTAAAATGCAGATTGGCCGAAAATATGACATTTCAGAGGGACAGGAGTTTTTAGGTACAGGGATAACATTCGCAGATTTCCATAGTTTAGGAAAAGTACCCGTAGAGAGACATCTATTAATTATGAAAGTAAGGTGATTAATTAAGTATGGCGTTACTAAAGTTAACATTTTTAAATCAATATTATCTGCGCCTTTAGCATTTGACTTGATAGTGCCTAAACATTTTTCAACTTTATCAGCAGATACTGGTTCAAAAGTGAATTCTTCAGTAACACCAGGAAATATTTTATTGGCATAAAGATTTTCTACAAAATTAACATCAACATCTACCTCAGGTAATTTGTCAATAAAAAAATCATTACATTCATCAGGATGAGCTATATCAGATGGATTATCAAAACTGTTAGAATGAACGTTAAGAGATCTAAGTGTTTTCCAAAAATTTTTAGGGACAGTTTTAAACTGATGTTGTAAGTATCCTCTCTTTTCTGATTTAACCGCCATGTTAACTAAATTTTTTATTTCTTTATAGTAAGCCCGATCAACTTCAGTTTTAGTTTTCCTATATTTAAAGTGAGCACGATCTCTTAACTTCATCATTGCTTTAAGAGTATCAGTTAACCAAGGCGCAGGAACTTTGGTGATTCTAACAGTTTTATAAGGAGCATGTATGTCAAATAGATATAAAATATTATTATTCCAAAATTCCACCATTTCATCAACATTTTCTAAGGTATATAACTGATCAAAATTAATTATCTGAAGTTCACGAATAAATAAATCATTTTCAAAACTTGAAAAGTCGCGAAAAGTTTTGTATGTCAACGGCTGCATAGATTTCCTGATATTTAGGTTACAAGTTACCAGGCAATGATCGGAGATATCATCCATATTTAGTACCTCAGAATTTAGAAAGAAATCAGGACTAGAACAGACAAGAAGATCAATTAAAGTTTGTGTATTATTGGTAATACGAGTAGGTTCCGTGATAAGTTGATGTAGGCCATATTTATTGAAAAGATTACTTAGTTGAACAAAATTATAACTGGCGTCATTCAACATATCAACGTTTAAATCACCTCCAAATAAAACTAAATCAAAGTCAGGTATAAAATTTACTAAAGTATTTTCCAGTTCATCAAGAGACTGAACAAGATTTACATTGGGCGGTCTGTATATTGTACCCAGGCAAAGAGTTTTACCTTCAATTTTTACACTTATCCAAAGCTGTTCAGTTAAACCGTTATTAGGAACATCCAGAATTTTAAAACTGATTAACTTGCTAATATAAAAAGCTACTCCCCCACATCTCCCCTCACGATCATTCCTAATTAAAGTATAACCATCAATTAATAAATTATTATCACTAATTTGATTGTCTAACCAGGTTTCAGAGAGACCAATAATACTAAATTTTTCATTTAAGACTAGTTCAGAAAACAAATCAAACCCTGTACAAACAGAACGTATATTAAAATGAGAAAAACTAAACCATGTATTATGCATGAAAAAAAAAACGTACATAGAGCTCAAGTATACGATAAAAATATCTGTTAAGGCTTAATGAGCAGACAATAAATTTTATTATATTATATGCAAAAAACTATACAATTCTAATCATAAATAAATATACACAAGAAATACTAATGTATAAGCAAGTAAAATAAAAAGATTCTTACTCATGTAAATTATTTATGATCAAAAGAAAGTAAAAAGTAGGCAGTCATAAAGTGTGTATATAGAATGATTTACCCAAATCAGTTCCTCACAGAGGAAGGTAAAGGTAAAGTTAAATAGAGATAAGCTCTTAATATAAATATAAAAATCAAAATAACGATACGGCAAACTATATGAAGATAGTGCACATCTATGTACTTAATATCTATTGTAAATTACTTTATTTGTATAATTTCTAAAAATATCAATTTTTAGACAACCATTAAGGTTTTATTTATCATAAAATTGTCCATAAACTGTCCAAAATTTGAACAAAGAAATCCTATCCATCAAGGGCATTCCTGCACGCAAAGTGGTCAGTAATTAGTAAAATTTGAAAATGCTTTCCTAATAACGACCAAATTCACACATAACTTTCAGTAAAATTTAGTAGGCTGTGATTTAATACAGATAATAAACATTACTGTTAGTTGACAGTTGTTGACAAAATAGTAGTGGTATTATTGTAAATTATTCAAGAATACTTATTATTTATGTTCAAGAGTGTGATTACTGCAAAATGGCACACAATTCTCAAATGAAGAAAAATTTTACTTTACTTTAATAGCAACTTGAACAATTCACAAATTAATATCCATAATATACAGGATGTATGAAACAACTGAAAATTTTAGAAGGGCATAAATAAACATCAAGTAACGAAATGTAAGTCAAACCTTCTGGTAAGATTTAACAGCCATAAATATTTGAAGTATTTCCTAGCTAAAATCACTCATGAAAATCAGATATTCAACGGAAATTGCACTATTATTAAAGCAATCTCCATACTCACGCTATATTTTATCACGATTTTGCAACCTTGAAATAATTCTCGATTTAAACTACGTATATACTGGAAGGAAATAAATCGTCATGATTTTTAGGCACTTGCATGACCAATTGTAATTAACGGATACAGTTTTAACATTTCATGCAGGTATATAAATTCACTATTCGCGTAATATTTAAAAGTATTTAATTGAATTAAAGTCATATGTTTGAGACACATACGAATTCCAAAAAAAAATTATTTACAAATTCCGGTTTGGTTGGATAATAGTATACATGTTAATTTTGGACTGTGAATAATAGGTAATCTGGCTCTTAGCAGAAAATAAGTTTGAGTGAGTTCTAAAGCGACATAACGGTAAAAAATATGCGGAAAAGAAACAAAACGAATGTTCGCCTATCTTTCAAATCCTCGGCGATGTGCAAAGTTGTAAGGTATTAAGGGATGTCCCTTCAGTTGAGTTACAGTTTGCAGTTGTAAGTATGAAGAAAAAAGCAATAATTACCACAGCACTTGACACCAACGTCTCCAGAATCCTCTCTACCAACTCAGTGTCAACTGCGCAGTTGAAGAGGGGCGAACATGAATATCGCGGTAAAAAAAAGTTATAAAAACAGAATAGAAAGAAACCCGATACTAAACTCTTACCACCAAGTTTCTCTTGTTGTGCAACATAATAAAGACGAAGAAAATAAATTAAATTGCATAGATTCTGCTATACCAATAAATACCCGAAGCTATATCTTAACAAACTACCCACTATTTTTGTTAAATAGGGATTTAACAAAAAAATTCAAAAAGAAAAAAACTGAAGTAATGAAATTTGGAAAGAAAAAGATGTCATGCCTCTGGTAGAGGACATAGTTTGACTAGAGGACGTAAATATGTCCCTTGATTGGTCCTCACTTCGGTCACGCGGGCAACACCATCGGACCCTTTAAATAGTTTAACAACTCCAGCTACTTTCCAAGACATAGGCGGTAAATTGTCTTGTTTTATTAAGGCTAAAGTACCCTCTTAATGCAGTGCCCGGAACATTCCATTTAAATTTTTGTTGTAAGTTGTGCAGATATTCTTGGTGCTACCTTACCCAAAGATCTTTGTGCAAACGTAATAAAGCTGATATCTATCAAGACGATTTAATTGTAAATGAGGTAAGTACGGATCTGGAATACAAGTCAGAGGTTGAAGTGTTAAAAAATGTCCCGGAGTTAAAGCTGAATAATCGTTTGGATCATTACTCATTGAGTATAAGGGACGAGAATTTAATAGGGATTCGATTTGAATAATCAGTGTATTTAATTCTTCGTATGTCAATCGTTGTGCACCGACGACACGAGATAGGTGAGTTTTCACGGACTTTCTGCAATCCGCCAAAGTGGGCATCATATGGAGGATTAAAATTTCATTTCATGGGTAGCGGCTGATTTTAGAATTTGAAGTAAGCATTTGTTAGCACCAGTAAAATTAGTGCCCTGATCTGATCTAATTTCAGTACATCTGCCTCCACGAGCATTAAATCTGCGAAAAGCGCATACAAAATTTTCGCTTGTCATATCTGACGCCAGTTCTATATGTATGACTTTAGTAGCAAAGCATACACAAATATAAGTTTTAAATGTCTTTGCGCCTCTAAATTTGTTAGCGGTTGTAAAGAACGGACCCCCAAAATCAATTGAAATAACCGAAAAAGGTTTTACTTGAGAAACACGGTTGACAGGTGACGTGTTAAGTCGAAAATATTTAAAGCATTTGGATAGTACTTTCTTTATCGCGCGTTTGAGAGATAAAATCTAATAATTTTGAGATATTAAGTATTGCGCTGTTTGTACGCCGGGGTGACAATATTTATTTTGAGTATGAGCTATGATTAAATCTGTTAAATGACTCTTTTGAGGTAAAATAATAAGGTATTTTTTATCGTAATTCAACAAAGAATATTCGAGTCGTTCTCCCACTCTGACAATCCAGAATCATCAATAAATGCTCGTAACCGGCGAAAAGATTTTGATAAACGATTTTTAACGAGAATATTGATATTTCAAAAGAAACATGTTGCTGCTAGACATATTTAATAAAAATTAATAATGCGACCTGTAAATCATATATACAGGATGTTTGGTAACGGGACAGCCAAAATTAAATGTCATATGTAAAATTGAATTCTCAGCAAAGGATAACTTTTTTTTACATCGGGCTTCGTGTAGCAAATATTTAAAAAAATGTAAAAACTAAGCTATGAAAATAAAAGTTTGTTTATTATTTGACAGCTTGTGAGCAACTAATTATTTTTCTCTACGTTGCATTATTTTTTGTTAGTGTTTTATAAAGTATGTTAATATGCAGTTTAGTAATGAAGAGATGGCTGACATTATTTATGTTTATGGGTACTGTGATGGTAACACGAGAACTGCGTGTAGAAAATACAATGTAAGATATCCAAAGAGACGGCAACCTTATCGTGAAGTTTTTCTAATGCATTTCGAAGGCTTCGTGAATCTGGAATTTATGAATGTCGTAGTGGAGGTCCACATCATCAGTACACTGTCGCACAAGAAATTGCCGTTATTGATGCAGTACTTGATGATCCAACGACCGGTACTAGAAGAATTTCCACACAGTTACAATTGCCACATAATTTTGTTTGGAAAACTATTAATCGAGAAGTCTTACATTCGTACCACTACCAAAGAGTTCATCACTTGCAACCAGACGACGAGATACAGCGGTTAGCATTTTGTCATTGGCTACTTGAACAGAATGAACAAAATCCTAACTTTATTAGGGATACGCTCTGGACAGATGAATCAATGTTTACGAGGAATGGAATTAACAATAGTCACAACGAACATACGTGATCTTTACAAAATCCACATGCAGTTAGAATTAGAGGTGTTCAACAAAGATTTGTGTTGAACAATTGGTGTCGTATTTTGAATGAACAACTCCTCCCTATTAAAATTTTGCCTAATCGTTTAAATGCTGCCGCATACCTAGCATTTTTAGAAAATGACTTGTAACATTTATTTGACGACATTCCTATTAGCCTGCACAATAGAATGTAGTATCAGTATTACGGTGCACCACCACATACTGGAAGAAATGTGGAAGAGTGGCTCAAGAATAATTTCAACGGAAGATGGATAGGAAGGCGCGGTCCGGTTCAATGACCTGCAAAGTCCCCGGACCTAAATCCTCTAGACTTTTACTTATGGGGTCATTTAGAACAATTAATTTATGCTGAGCAAATTAATACTATTGAGCAATTAAAAATTATAATTTCAAATTCACTACATACTATTCGAAACACTGTAAAGTTTGCAGAAGTATACAATTACCTTGTTTTGAGTTGCCGGGTATGTATCAATGTAAATGGTGGGATTTTTGAAAATCTACTATAGTTTTTTACGTTGTAATAACTTTTGTTAAAATTTGTTTCCTTTATTGTTATCATTACAAAATGTTGAATAAAATTAATAAAGTCTTTTCTTTTTTAACCCGAGTATTTCCAAAACGAAGCCTGATCTGAAAGAGAGTTATTATTTATTTTATGTTTAGAATTCGATTTTACATATGACATTTAATTTTGGCTGTCCAGTTACCAAACATCCTGTATAGTAAAATACGAAGTTTGTTTATTATGCGGATTTTTTAGATTGAAAATAAACTGTAGCACATAAGCACAAAACCTTTGCCGTTTATCTAAAGAAGAGAATTTCTGTAAAATGTTGTCTAAAAAATCTGAGCACGCGGTAGACATGAGAGCAATTTATCTTTGTTCATTTTTAACAATAATTTAATCAACTTGTGTGGAAAAATTTTGTGTAAACCAATCAGAATATGATTTTTTAAGAAAAGGCGAACCTACCCACCACTGACGAAAATCTAAAAATTCTGAAGGCAGAGGGCCCCGAGAAGCATAGCCGGCTACATTATTTTTTGAAGATACGTGCTGCCAGTTAGCGTTTGGTAATTTTTCTTAAATAAGGGAAATGCGGTTAGCCACAAATGGCTTCCAGCGATGGAGTGACGAATTTAACCAGTGTAAAACTACCGTAGAGTCAATAAAAGCAAAAATGTTTTGAAAGTAATTAGTGCAGCATATGTTTCAATTACGAATTTGATTAATTTTGTAAGCAAATAAGTGCCGCAAAGTTCAATTCGAGGAATTGAGTCCGTTGTCGAGAACGAGAAATGCCGGATTTACTGGAACTACTCGTTCCCAACTGTCAGGCTAATCCAAGCCAACAAGCCTGACATAGTCCTCCTCGACCATCAACTCAAGGTGATGTATGTCATCGAGTTCTCGGCACCTGCGGAGAAAAACATCACCTTGAAGGAGGAGGAGAAACGGACCAAATATCGCGATCTCCGGTACGAGCTCCAAGTGCTGTACCCAGGCTACTCGGTCAAAATGGTCGTCCTTATTATCGGTGTACTCGGAGGGATAAAGCCTACGCTGCTCTCGGAACTGAAGATCATACCGGCCTGCCAAAAACCAGCCGAGTGGCTGGCAGGTCAAATGCAGAAGGCGGTCATTCTGGGTTCTCTCCGTCTGCTTAGGGCACACGATTCTGGTATCTACAGTCACTAACCCTGCGGGATGTGGGGAGTGGCTGTAGTTGATGCGCCGGCGCGACTCCCGTGAGGCGTCGGAGGCCACGGGAGGACTGACCGGCATCGGGAAACCGAAAAAAAAAAATAATAATAATAGTAATCGTCTTTATTTTGTGTATACATGTAGGTATATTACACAATATACATTCATATATAAATTGATAATGATGTTGGGGTGTGCGCGGTGAAGTTTAGCCAGTGGGCTACTCTTACACTTAACCGCCACAGCTTAATATATTATTACATATATATAAAACAGAAAACTTAACTAAACATACAAACTATAAATTAACCTAAAAGCTATAGCTAGACATGTACTAGACTACACAAAAGATTGGTCTAGTTTTGAAATTATTTAAAATAAATAAAATAAGTATGCACCTAAAAAAAAAAAAAAAAGAACTAAAGAACTAAATTTCATAATTGTCTGTTCCAAGAAAGAAACATAACTAAAGAAAGTAATATAATAAATACATAAATAACAATCATATAACCAATATTACGAATTTGATAAAAGATGTGATTTGATTTTTTTCCTGAACTGATTCACAGAAAGATCTTTGAGGTTATTGGGTGTAGCGTTGTAAATTTGTACTGCGTTGAAACTAAATGATCTGGTGAACATAGCCTGTGTAAGGGCATTGTAAGTGTGTTGGGAAATCTGATATTTAAATTGTGTATGGCAGTTCTGAAAACAAGCTTTTCTTTAAGGTAGGCAGGTGACGAATTTATTAGAAGCTTTTGAATAAAAACATGATAGTGGTATCTAACAATTTTTTCCATATTTAGCCAGTTAAGATTAGCAAAAGCAGCGGAAATGTGATAAAATTTTCTTAAGTTGCAAATGAAACGGCAACATTGTAACGATAATTTTAACAAATTATGGTTACGACCTTGCTATCCTGTTTTAAATCGAAATGTCCTGATTTTGGTTCATGCGCGAATCAATCACTTGACGAGTGCACGGACAGAACAGAACGGAAGAGTCTTTGGGTGTTCCTCGAGTAGGGAGGTGAGCGTAGCAATTTATTATCGTCAAATTATTAATTTGATGTATTTAATAATTAGTACAATTTCATTTTACCAATTTGAGCATGTAGGGTATTCCTATGTTCTTGATAAAGTAATTATTTCCTTATATAGGCTTTAATATCGATTTTTATCGAGTTTTATTAGTTTAATGTAAAGCTCGTTGGCTAATTGCCATATTTGCGCGTCCTTTACATTTAACTAAATTCATGAGTTTGGATCACCTTACTGGCTCTATAGATGAAATTTTTATCGTTTATCGTATCTTATTAATAATTATCTTATCGTACCGCGTAAATTAGCATTATTGTTGCTAATTTGCTACCCTCACTTACCTCTTGGACTCAAGTCCTTTTTTTCTTCCTGTTGAAGAACACGCAAAGCCTCGTCGTGACTAAAAAGTATGTCTATTTTGATGTCAGTTAATTAAATTTTTCTTTATTATTACAAAGCTACATATTTTGAATTTACGGATTCATAAAGGCTGTTGCCTAGATTTTTAGCTAGTATTAACGTATTGAAGACGATTAACTTGATTTCTTAAAGTTTATTAGACTCTACCGATTTTTACCGTAAATAACGTTTATAACTTAAAGTACCGCACCACTTATCTTTTCTGTGGAAATTAATAGAATTTATTTAAATAATAAATTATTCATTATTTCTCAAATAATAATTAATAGAATTTATTTTTGTGAAAATTCATATAATTTATTTAAATAATAAATTATTCACTGTCTTTCTTTATCTAAAAATTAATATAATTTATCTAAAAGGTAACGAAGTATCTTCCTGCTTTCCTGTTATACTGTTACACGGTGTGACACTGAAATAAATCACTATATTTCAGTTGCAGAACTCATATTTAATTTTTCCTCTTTTGTATTTGTTTAAGCACATTTATTAAATTGTGTTTCAAAAATTTATTGTCGGGTATTAATTTTTCCTTTGGATGAAGGTATATATTTATGTTTGGTAAACCTTATAATTTATTTCAATTTTCATAATTATTATAAATAATTATTATCGTAATTCTTAAGAGTTATCTTAGTGTTTTTTTATTTTTTTTCCTTAAATTCATTTTTTAAATTGAATTAATTAAACCATAATTTATTACTTACAAGTTGAGTAATTTTTTTGATTAAATAATTATCTTTTTTACTATTTTTGTCTCTTAACTACTTTTCTTATCAAGGAAAATAGTATAACTTTTTTCAAACCTTTGGATTAAGTTGTTAGTATCTGTCGGTAATTTTCTCATCTAGAAAATTGACCGAGTAGTAATTTTTTTAACTAATTCTATTAGTTGATTTTAGTACTGTTTATACACAGTAGTTTTTTCTTTTGTCTTATTGTATTTTTTCGTTCAACCGTAGCTTCACCTATACATATTTTCTGTATTTGTTATTAATTTTGACTGGTAATTTTTCTTTTATGCTCGAGACCGAGAAGAAGGTTCAACTATAAATCCCATAGGACAGGGTATTTTTTTTGTTGGTTGAAATAACCATTTAGATCAGCAGTAGCCGTTGTTCCCCTAGGAGTTTGCAGTCTATATATCCTCACCAGGAAACTGTCCGCCGAGCTATAGTTCGAGAAGGAACAAGACGATCAACCTGGAGAGACTCTATTGACCTAGTTTGGAATAAGGTACTGTCTGTCTGTCTCTTTATAAAATCTATAACCTGCCAGGTCTTATCTTTCATCGTACCAGCCAAAATAATAAATTTTGTAAATGTTGGGGTAGTTGCGGGGAAGGAAAAAATACAATCTCCTTGGTAATATTTTTTTGTTCTGCTTCACAGTTTTAATTTTCCACTTTTCCTGTTGTAAATAAATTTTTTTATTCAATTTGTAATATATTTGTTTTTATTAAAATTCTGTTTTTTATTTTTCTAAGAGGGACGGGTGTGTTCTCACATTCTCGAGTTTGTTGGATTGATACCAGTAACTATTGTTATTAATATTTTTATTGATAACATGGCGCCCAATTCTCTTGTCTTTTAATTAATTTAATATCGAATAAAAAAAGTAGTTACGGGAATCATCCAGCATTCTATAAGTGATATTTCATAAGGTTAAACTACAGTAATCACTATTTAGCTTTGTTGATAAATAAGGCTAAAAGCATCTCTGAAAATATTTATCAATATTTAACAACTGTCCTGACCTACGAACCCACCGAAATCACTGAGCAGCCGACAGGCAACATAAAAACTTAACCAATTGGACCACTCTTCGTTTATGAGAGGCCTAATAAAACAGGTAATTATAAATTATATCTTAGGGTGGTTACAACATATATTTTGTACTTTTTGTATACGGTTTTTTGTCATTTGATCCAAGCAGGGAAAATATACTAGATCACAATAACTGAAAATAGGCAACACGAGTGACTCGCAGAGTTTTTTCCTAAATTTGTAATTTATTAAATGCCTGTTAGCAAATAAAACTTTCATTTTTACGAAGGACTTTTGAAGCAGTTTACCAACATGAGAGTTAAATCTGAGGCCATCGTCGAAAATGACACCCAGTATTTTTGATTCATGTGACAGAATTAAAGGTACGTTATTTATATTAAGGCGTAATAATTGATTTATATCTTCCCGTTTAGTCTCTGAGCAAAATAGGGACATACTGGTTTTGCTTGGATTTAACTTCAAATTATGCTTTGTTGCATAGAAAAAAACAGACTTAAGTTCTTCATTAATTTGTAATGAAACCGTTTGTACTTCCATTGCCTCGAAATTATATTGAAGAAGTATATCATCTGCGTACGCTTGAAGATTTGCAGTTATCACAGATTTTATAAAATCCGACGTATAAATGAAAAACAAGAGTTAGCCCAATATTGATCCCTGCGGTACTCCAGAAACAACAATTTTTGATGAAGCTATTTGATCGCAAATAGATACTCTCTGATATCGATGAAATAAATATGATTTAAAAAACATAATTTCTCTTTTCCCAAAGCCATAAAAGTTTAATTTGACACAAAGTAAATCGTGATCAATGGTATCAAAGGCATTTGAAAAGTCCAAAGAGATTAACACTGTAGCACTGTATCATAATTTCTTAATATATTGTCAGATAAATTGAGAAGTGATGTGGTTGTACTATGTTCTTTGCGAAAGCGAGATTGGTGAGCAGGAAGTATGTTATTTGCTGATAAATATTCATTTATCTGAATGTGTACTATTCTTTCTAATATTTTGGATAGAATTGACAACAGACTAATGGGACGTAAATCGGATACGGTTTGTGGATCATTTATTTTAGGCAGAGGACAGATCAGCGCCTGTTTCCAGTGTATTGGAAAATAACCTAACTCCAGGCAACAGTTTATAATGTTTGTAATGTAGGGCGTTATTATTGGAAGACACAATTTTACCATATGTAAGGATATTTTATCTAGTCCACAAGCATTCGATTTTAAAGATAGGATAACTTTATTTACATCTTCAACTGTAACTAATCTAAAATGAAAATATATATTCGCATCGTATTTTGTATTGTTATAATAATCAATATTTTCCGTGCAGTTGTTAGATTTTACAAAAACAGATGCAAAAAAATCATTTGCTTCTTCAAGATTTTCTAAGTGTTGTGGTATAGAATGGTTGGTTTTAAAACGAATATTTAGGGTTTTTAAACCTTTCCATAAATCTTTATAAGAGTTTTTATTCTGTAAAAAAAAAATTAAATATGCTGCTTTTTCTCGCCTAAGTGAAGCCAATACGAAATTACGGAAATGTTTATAGTTATTTAAATTCTCACCAGATTTATTTCTTTTATAAACATTAAAGGCCTTATCACGTTCATTGAAAATTAATTTTAAATTGTCGGTTAACCAAGGTGCATGAGGTTTACTAACCCGAACGGTTTTTAATGGTGCATGAATGGAAAACAGATCTGTAATGTTATTGGCCATCATCTTTTGCGGTAATTCGGGCATAGACACACGCTGAATATGCCTTAAGCGGGCCATCAGAAAATCCACATAAATCGATATAGTCATAGTCGGAATCAAAAATATGTCGCGGTATTTGTATAGAGGATAGAAGCGGTAAATGAAACTTATAATTTTCCCATCGATCTAAAATATTTTGCGGGGGTGCACCGTCCCATTCTAATTTTAAGGACCATAATTGTTGAATTAATAATTTAAAAACTGAAGTGACTGGTGTTAAAAACCCAACGCAATACAGGTTATTATTTTATACGGAATCCATATAACAATCCCTTTCTTAGTATAATTTCTTTCACGTTGACCTTCTTTAAATAGTTACAATATGTTTCATAAATGAAAAGCTTTCTTGCAAAAGAAAACATATCCAGTTGAGTTAATTCTGTACAAAACGAGATTTTTTCTGTGACTTTACCGTAGAATAGAACATTTTTTTTTACTTAAGAAAATGGAAAAAAATATAAGGAATTATTAAACCAAATTTGAAAATTTTTGCCACAGCATTGCACGAGTTATTTGCACATCTGATGAGGGTTTCTTTGCATTTGCCTGAAATGCCAAGCTTGGTAGTTTTGCTTGTGTATGCTTATGGATTTGTTCTCTTTTTGACTGATAAATTACCCAAATTTCAACCACTGAACAGCAGTTGACGTGGTAATGAAACACGCAATACGTGTTTATCGTTGTCTACACACACAAAAATTGCACAACAGTTTGCTGCAATGGAACCGTATGAGGAAACGTACAACAAACATTATTTACACTGCCATATATAAAATTGCTCAATTTCTACAAAAAATTTATTCGGTGGCCCTGCAGTAAGTCAAAATTTATTCATTTTTGCATGATAAATAATATCGCGTGCTAAAGGATTTGTTGCTTTTTGCCACCCTTAACAAGCCCAATGAACGAGAAGAAATAACTCATGGATCTATTACCCTTTAGTTGAAAACTAAAACTTGAACATCTTGTTTAACAAGGATTCTTTTATTTTTAGCTAAAACCTCGAACGGAATGTGAGAATATGACCCATTACTACCTGATGCAATGCTCATCTCGTTTTAAGATAAAAACGGACTTATCCACTTTTTCGTGAAAGCTCCTCAAATAACATATTTTTACTAAATTTTTGAGAATTTGAAAAAGTATCTCACGTCAGTCGCCTGAACGCCTCGCACTGCGCCAAGGATTAATAGGACATTTTCTCGTCAACGCATTTTGAGGGGTAGGATCTTAATCAACATCTAACAGTGATACATGTCTTCTTAACATTGCAGTGGCGCAGTGATTAGATGAATCCAGATTCTTTAGGCCCCAAATAAGTAATTAAACCGGCCATAATTCATTCGTTCCATCCTATTACAAAGTCTCGAGCTTATCTGCTATCGATATTTGACCTCCAGTATTCCATTACTGCCTCATAGGCCTATTCATTGGGGGACATAATAACCTAGCTCCATGTGGTACCCAAAATAAGTTCAGATCTGAGACAGTTCCTCGGGTCAAAGCGTAGCCAGTCAACTGCCTTCTAGTTCCCTAGAACTCACGTATGTCTCAGAACACACACAATTCTTATCTTTTTGCGTCTAGGGTTGACCTTACCCTAGGGGAGCAAATTGATTTCATAGCCACCTTACTGTCGACTGTATATTGTTTACTTCTGTGACATTTCCTACTTCTTACGAATTTCCGAAAGGATTCCCTACCTCGAAAATCGTAGTGTACAATCTTAGAGCATAACTCTCTTGTACTCCTCTGCCTTCCAGTTATTTTCCTACTCCCAAGATGGATCTTCTGCTACACGAGAATCATCTGTGCAGCAAACATTGCAGTCCGGGGAGGGGATTCCTTTCTTTTCCTTCCACTATTCTCTGTTTTGGAAGAGTCAGAATATAAGTCCTTCCTAATCTCAGACAGCTGTCTGTGTGGTCCTTACTGCAGCTGTAGTAACCCACACGCAGGCAAATCTTGAACCCTTGCCTGCTGCAACTTAATCACAGATTCATATTAAAGTATGGGTCTGGCTACCACCACGCAGTATACAGCCACGGTATAGTGGATAAACAAACCTACTCCCCATTCGAAAGGAACTTAAAAGTGTGGTTTTATATATCTATGACGTGAGCATGACAGAGGGAGGGTTCGGAAAGATTTCCAGTCCTTACATGAGCACTAATGAGATTATAACCCCTGACGTCCGTCTTTAGTCTTGGTAGCAGAAGTTGACTGCAGTTAAAATAATGAAATTAATTAATTTCACTACAGAAAAAAAGAATATTTTAGAAAATAGCTTAAATTACTGAACTGATTACTACAATTATGTATGTCATTGAGTGAATGATTGGCAATATGTATATAAAAACACACCTATATAAGACTGTTGAATTTTTTTTCTTTGTTATATCAATAAAATTGCTTCTCAAAAAACAGAAAGATTCAAAAAAATGACAAAGAGTTAAGACAAAACAATAACCGGAACGACATATTTTAAAAGTGCCAAAACGTCTCCTGTCTTGGTGTCTTTGCGCGTTAAAGAAAAGCAATATGAGAGTTTTGCCAATAAATTCAGTTTCATCTCGAAAATTAGGCAATTGTAGTGCTTTTGGTTTTGTTGCATGATAACTTCTTATACTCAAAACCCCAAATTGGCTGAAATTGGCCTACCTTGTGTTTTCAAGTTTTTTCAAAACCTAATACTGGTCGGTGCCATATTTGTAGTGAAACATCCACTTTTGTTTTACAGTATTACGGCGAAAAAGCTAAGACAATAATTCATAGCAGGGTGTAGTGTTTTTCAAGTATATTTTCTTAAAATTCTCTATAAAAGGCAGAGTTAAGATAAATTGCAAAACGAGATTGCTATCTAGTTTCTGAACACTTAGACAACCCACCAATTATTTTCAGTTACTAATTCAAAATTACCGATTTTTCTTTACTTTTCAAGATCGTTTCAAACCGTGGAATTTTTTGAAACAGCCTCTTCAACTAACTGAACTCTTTATACTCAGAAAAATGAGTATAATGAGAACAGTCAATCAGTAGAAAGAATTAAGGGCATTACGTCTTAAATATTTCACAGCTAGTTGGGTTGTGACAAACCTAATTCACTTAAAGCACTTTCTATCAAGCTGAAAGGCCTCTTCGTGGACCACCTTTAATTAATTCATTTAAGCAATCAACGTTAAGCCCTTATCGGCCCTGACTGCATTTACCCTATCGATTAAATTAATTACAAGCAATTTAGGCTGAATTACGTCCACCACACCAAATGAATTACAAATTCTTAACATCTTCGTACATCATTTATGTATAAAGTAGTTGAGAATGGTCTCTATGCATTAGTAAACAAAAACTTTACTAGAAAGTATTTAAGTGAGGAAACAGCTATTTATGTAACTTGTGACAAGGAGATATTATTTCCTTACGCGTGTGCATATACAATGTGTCCCAAATTCGATTTTCACCATTGCGATCTCTGAAACCATAAGAGCTATAAGGTTGGTTAGATGGGATAAGTTTTAGCAAATTTTATGCTGATTCCAAATCCGTTAAAAAAATCTCAGCAAATGAAACTGTTTTTGAGATTTTCCAAAATAAACGAAAATTTTGTGATTTCTCTTTTTGGCTGTAGCCAAGTAATCCTTGGTCAGACAGGTTTTAGACTTTTATGTTATTAGGACACCTTTTGGAGACTAATATTTTGGTCTAGAAACGAATGCTCGATAGTCTCTTGTTTTTGAGATATCCGAGGAAACTTTTGTTTTTCTTACAGCAGCTATATTTGATTTTTTCCAAATTGTGCTTAAAAAGAACTTTCAGATGATGTATCATATGCCGAGGAAAAATTGTTTTTCAAGAGACTAATTAAAAAAAAGTTATCCACTGCTTAACAACCTTGTAGCTGTTACCGTTTCCGAGATCACATAGGTGAGCATCGAATTTGGGACACACGGTATGTAAACACACAAGGGAATTATGCGTTTTCACATTCTTGCCAAAACTTAAAAATATTATAATTTAAAACATGTCAAACGGTTGTCATATATTTTTGATATTTATTCTACTAAATGTGAAATCAATCATGCCACCTAGTTATTCTCTACCAGGGTGATTGTTTGTAAATGACGCTACAGTGAAAAAAATATTTCGTTTGAGGCAAAGTTTTATGTCCTCTGTTAGTTAATATGAATGGTTCGGATAGTGTTCCGTCGGATATTGAAGAATTATTGCCCGAAAAATCGCGTGCCAAATGTAAGTTGGCCGACAATCACTCTGAAAAATGGTGCAATGAAAAGCACGTGAATAATATTACGAGAAAATCTTACTTGTGTACTTCCAAGAAAAAATCCAAACTTTAAAATCTTCTTCACTGTGGAGTAACTATTCAATGCTGCGAACTTCCTTTAAGAAAAAAATATATATCGATGTAAGAAAGTATACAAACCTTATATCTTTTCTTACGGGAAAAGAAAAAGTTATCAAGCAAAGAAATCCAAAATTTTTACCAAACAGGACGATTTGAAATTCCTAAGAGAAGTTAACAACAAAAAATATTTATTATCAAAAGTAATATATTACGTTTTCTAAATTATTCCTAAATTTTGCCATTAGGTATGACTTGTAGGTAACAGTTTTGAAGTGGGTTGGAACCTTTGATGTGAAGCTAACACTCACATGGTTTTCCACAAAATACCAAAACACCATATACTGCACTCGACGCCCGTTTTGCCAACCAAGTTGGCATCCCCTGAGACGATTAAAACTAATCTTATGCTAGCAATTTGTCTTATATACCTAACTATTGTTACGGTTTAGTAACTCTGATCCCCGACTTCTCATTTGTTTCAAATTGGTCCTTTTTGGCATTGCCTAAAATTTGTAGTAGATTATTTCCCGATGAATGAACCACTGTCATATTTGTAACTTTAATAATCTTACCAATAACACGAGTGAATCGAGGATCGTATACTTCGGATTTTCTCTTTCATTTTGAAAGGTCGAGGAATTTCAAAGTGTCTCTTTAAATTTACGTTTTCTAATTTTTTTATCAACTTTTGCAGAATATCCATTACCCGCAGCTATACTCTTGAATAATGCATTTTCTTTCTTATTTAGGAAGAGGCTTAATAGGCGATGAGCTATAAAATTAAAACTCAAAAGACTATCACCATTGTGCTTAATACAAAACGGCAGTTTTAATTTTCTAATTCATCACCTATTAAGCTTCCCCTTAATAAGGAGAGCATTTTTGAAGAAGACAAATTTATTAGAGATATAGTTGCGAGCAATGGACACGAGACGATTAAAACTGAGTTTTATTTATCTCCAGATGATGCCAACTTGGTTGGCGAAATGCGCGTCGATTGCAATTTATGGTGTTTTGGTGTTTCGTGGAAAACTACATGTGTCACATATTTCAGATAAAGTTACAATATTTGCAAAGCAGAAATGGTTGTACAGTAAAAGAAGTTCGTTTGAATTACAAGTATATAGACTTTACAAAAAGCTTACATATAAGTTAAATAATTTAGAACATAAACAATGGTGTGACTTTCAGAGGAACATGTTTATATCAATTAATACTAAATTACTTAAGAAATTGTAGTCACAAAATAAAATATCTGATGTGGCCAGCACATAACTTTCTTATAGTACTCTATATCATCCCGAACTAAAAAAACCATTCTATTTAGTTCTTCACTTACCTCAATTAAATTTTAAAAGCGGACCTTGAAATGTTTCATTAATATTTTTAAATGATTAATTATCAGCGCAGCGTCCTTCGATAATGTCAATAATAATTCATGTCATATATTGACATTTTTGTTAAATTAGACATTTCAACTAACCCCATTTTATGAGGTTAAATGTGCACAAAATTTCAATTTACGTCGGCTATATTTAAGTACTTGGAAAATATGTTTTATTGGTTTGGTACAGTAAACATAATTTATAATCTTTTATCAAGAATATATTTTTTTGTAGTCAAATACAAAAAAGTTTGGGTCCCCTTGGCCCCCTATTAGCTAGCCAATTTTACTCATCACCGAATTTATCATTGTCTTTGGCCTTATAATAGAATTATTATTGATATTATCGAAGGACGCTGAGAAATTAATTATTTAAAAATTTCAAGGTACGCTTTTAAAATTTAATTGCGGTAAGTAAAGAATTAAATAGAATGATTTTTTTAGATCAAGGTGATATATAGTTACATTCACATCTATACAAAAGAGCAACTATCCTCCTCAGATTTTTTACAATACTATTTTCGCTTCATTAAGCAAAAGTAATTTTTGTTCATTTCATAAAGTATATAGGAAGACTCCTATTGTTTAAATTAAAAGGTAAGTACAAATTCTCACAAAAAAGTTGACAAAGAAAAATTTATGTATTTTTTCTTTCAATGGATCTATTTTATTGCAACTCAATTTTTGGAACTTTGATAAAACCTTTAAAATTTTATTCAACAAACAGATATTAATCTGTTACACTAAATAAAGATCCATGAAATATCTGTCTTATTTTGTCAGTAATGCCGCAAGGATCAGTTTCAAGACTCGTATTGTTCTTAATTTACACAACCGACACTCTTCAACAAGCAGTATTGTGATTTTACACACAGTAGAGTAAGGGAGTATACAAATAAATGTTTCGTGGTCGATGACCAATAGTCTTTTTAAAACCCACTAGGGACTACCGTCTAAAAAATCATACGTATATACAGGTTTCTTTAAGGGTCAAGGACTGTAGTTTATAATTCATTCAATGGGTGGCATCAGATATGCAATAACACCTGTTTTATAGTTTTAAGCCGGTACTTTGTAAATGTGAAATAAAATATATCTTTAAATAAAAGAAAATGTGGTGTGCCTTTATCAAATTTACCAAAATATGAACGCAAGTAAGTAAAAGTCATATATTATCTTTACAAAAATTAAGTTAGTTTGTAAATTGTAATGTAGATATTTGAATAGGTTATAATAAACATTTAACCCAACTTTTGATGACAGTGAAGGTCATTATATGTTTATCACGTGCCTCTAAAGATAAGCGTATGATTTTCATACACCAGGCTTTGGGGTATAGTGTTACCCATTAGACAAATCTCGATATTTCTTTTTGTAATATTTTTTATTTTTATTCGTAGACGACCATTGACAACTGAAGAATTACTAACCTTAATAGAAGAATGGGATGACGATGAGTTAGACAGTGCTGAAAGTATTAACTTCACATTATTTCCACCAGATCAAGACGAGGATACTGATCTAGACGAAGCCTCTGATGAAGTAATTGCGGAAAATGATATTCATGACCTAGGTAAAGGTATTTTAGGACAAACCTCACTCGTACAGATAGTAGTAAAAAACAGCGAAAAACATGATTTGATGATGAAAGTACAAATATGGCGATACTAACTTCAGTGTCACCGTTGAGGACATGTATAAAATGTTAG
Organism: Rhamnusium bicolor; assembly: GCA_029963845.1. NCBI lineage: Eukaryota > Metazoa > Arthropoda > Insecta > Coleoptera > Cerambycidae > Rhamnusium > Rhamnusium bicolor. The sequence goes on along the minus strand of JANEYF010002709.1, from coordinate 105,326 downwards.
CCGTTTTGCTTATATCAGGATACAACAAATTACCTAATCGAAAAATGTATTGGCAAACACAAGGAGATGTTCATAATGCAGCCATTTCTGGAGCGATTTCCAGAGATAGGTTTTTGTCAATTTTTAAATATCTGCACTTTAGTGATAACAATATCTCTGATGAACAAGATAAGTGTCGAAAAAATCAGACCTCTATTAGACACAATTTGCTCTAAATTCGAGCTATATGCTAAACCATTGCCACAGATTTGGTCTTTCAATGAGGCAATGGAACCATACTATGGTAGACATCACATGAAACAGTTTATCAAGGGCAAACCGATTAGATTTGGCTTTAAATTTTGGTGTCTGAATAAAACCAACGGTTATTACACACGTTTCAAGCTGTACGAGGGTAAAGAAGAACGATCTGATGGTATGAGTTTAGGTAGCTCTGTTGCCAGAAACATTACTATAGGTTTCATTCCAGAGAAAAGTCATGTGTTTTTAGATAATTATTTTAACTCTACCATTATTAGAACATATGAGAAAAGAAAAGCTGTATGTCACTGGCACCATTCGGACAGACAGAATTGAGAAAGCACCTTTGAAGGATTTAAAGAAATCTCCCCGTGGTTCAATTGACGTTTTGAGGGATCAAGCAAATGGTATAAGCATCTACCGGTGGCATGATAATAGTCAGGTAACAATGGCCACTAACCGCAATGATGTACTAATTGATACAAAATCAAAATGTCAGAGATACAGTTCATCTTCTAAAGGAAAAATTGATGTACCTCAACCATCGATAATCGCCGAATACAACAATTCAATGGGGGGTGTAGACTTATTCGATCAATTTAGAACAACCCATAGAATTACACTTAGGAGCAAAAAATGGTATTGGCCAATAGTACGATTTTGTATTTCTGGATCAATTGTTAATTCCTGGTTGCTATATAGATTTTTAGAACCGAAAATTCCACAACTAGAGTTTATTCGGCGTATCACAATTCTAATATTAGCTGTCTCCATAGTACCAAGAATTCGTATGGTTACTCCACATCGTAACAGTAATGTTTTATCAGAAGATCGTTTTGACAGGAGAGATCACTGGCCAGCCAAAAACCCCACTCAAAGAAGATGTGCAAAATGTAACAAAGCAGCGACACACATATGCACTAAATGTAATGTAGGTTTGCACATAATGTATTTTCAAGACTATTATACAAAATCATAATAGGTATGTAATAAAAACATATGTACTTATTAATATAAAATTTGTTATCACCAAAGCCTAGCGTATGATTTTTTAGACATACTAGAAAAAAATTAAAAAAAAACATTTTTCTTTCAATATTTAAGTATAAATGGCTAAAATGGACTAATATTAACAAAACTTCATGAGACAGTTATATTTGGTACTTTAATACTAGTATCAGTCCTTAAGGGGTTTTAGCTGCTTTGGGACTAATTTTGGATGGGATCTAATTTCAAAAGCACTGAATGCATTTGAAGTTTTAAAAATATTATACTCTAATATGATTTAAAATTTAAATTAGTGAAAAATTAAATAAGTGATTTAAAATGTCTCAGCCTTAAGAAATTATACAAATACAATATATCGGCTTTATCTGAAATTAGGATGTACAATACCTACTTGTAGTTCCCAAATATTTTATTGCTAAAGTTCGACATTCCTTTATTTACAATGTCATTTCAAAATATCAAAATATGTAAAATGAATATCACAAAACTTTAAGACCTCGTTATTTTATCATTAATTGACAAGACATAAGGTAATGTAAGTTTTATCCTTCTGAGTACACCAATTATTAGTACGACCACCTTGATCAAGTAACCTCGCTACAGCACTTGGAGCTTTTACCTGAGATCGCAATATATTTGGTCGACCTTTCTTCTTCCAGGTGATGTTTTTCTCGGCAAGCGCCGAAAACTCAATGACATACATCAAGATTTGATATTCGAAGAGGACTATGTCAGGCTTATTGGTTTGGATTCCCCTCCAGTAATAATTCTCATTCCCGCCAATGGACTCATTACGCTGGTCAACACTAATTTTATTTTCATTTATATTAAGCTGATTCTAGAGTGACTCTATGTCACTGATTCCACATTTGCCATCGGTTTTGCTATATTGACTCTAGTTTTTGAGATGATACAATCCCTCGTGGAAAATCAGAAAATATACAAAAAATAAGGGTAAATCGTAGTAAATTTGCAAATCAGGTAGTTCGCAAAGTTGTCTCAAAACTACAAAACTAAGCAAATGAAAACTTAAAAGTCCAGGAAATAAGGTAAAAACAAAATAAAGAGATAAATGAAGTAATATTAGTGCTTGATAAAACGCCGTTTGTATGAGTTTCTTTTATGGGGGTCTTTAGGACAATCTGGTTGGAGGCTTCAGTAGTCTGCCATCATATGTATATCCTGTCTTGATGCCTTTCCTCCAAAATATGTGACGAGCATACATGTGAGTAAATACCAGTACACACGTCATTCCTCTACAGATTGCACTTAGCAATTAAACAAGTGAGCGTTATATCTCATGCGCTAGCGTGTTGTAACATGTAGTAACAAGCCACAAGCGGCTACGGTAGACCAAGGTGTTGATAATACCGTCTTAATAGGCCACAAGCCACCATGCTTCTTAGCGCTAAGCAGTCCTCTAGTGGACACCGAACATCATGAAAATCGCGCCATAACATTAATAAATCTCATAGGATTAGTGGCTGTAGATTCCAGAATCATAAAATATTTAAATTTTCCTGTGATAAATATATACGTGACTGATACTACCGTATACTCGTATATACCGTGTTATGACCAAACAATTCGATGTAATAACCCTAGGCCGTGTTGGTGAATTGGATATCCAAGCAATTGGATAAAACTAAAACTTTAATGCTTCTGCAAGGTAAGCATTATATGTCAGAGAATAATCAATATATGCTGCCAGTAGTTGAAACGTGGTATAAGCAACTAAAAACATTTGTAAAATAATCAAGAGATTCGTATTTTACAGAAAATGAAACAAAAATTGCAGGTGGTGTTGAATTAGTAGTATAAAAGTAAGTTGAGTTGGAACAAAAATTAAGTATTTAACTGGAAGAATTAGAGTTTAATCAGCAAAAAAATCATTATCGTTGAAACGTTAAACCTTTTATATCTTTTATGATGTATTAATTCAACCCACGTCTTATACCAGTTTTGCTTTTTACTTAACCCATTACAAGTAAGAAAAACTCAATTTAACCTTTCCTGAAGAAGCTAAATGTAGCGAAACATCGGCTGAATTTAAAAAGTGCACTAATACTATAATTTAGGGCCGGGCTTTCAATTTCCTATTAATATGTTTGAAAAATATGTCCCATGGAAATAATTATTGATACAATTGTATCCAAGGAAACTATTTATCAAACAAATTTAATAGAAGATGGAAAGATCTGCTCTAAATTATAGTATTAGTAAAAATGAAACCCATATCATCTTTTATTTTATTAAATATGAGAGTTTTTAATGTATAAAAAATATATTTATGAATATGGCAGAAACCTTACTTCTTTAAATTAAAGGGGGTTAAGATCATTCTAAAACCGTACAATTTTAAGCAATAAATGGGGGAAGGGCGCGGATTAACTACGAACTTTTTTAGGGCTGCAGAGGATTTGTTTTAATTAAATACTAACTGTCGGGAATTTAAGAAATTATCGTAGTGAATTTCGTTGCTCTGTTACCGAATCAAATTTAGCAAATGTGATTTATTTAAACCTTGTCAGTTAAGAAATCGTAGTTTTCTTTTTCTGTTTTATTTATTTCAAATATCTCAAAGTTTTTTCAACCATAGAGCTTTTTCGTCTATTAGTTTCAGATATTTTATGTTCTGCTAAAAATTTAGGGAACTTTAATTTTTGTGTTTGTATGTATGCATGCACCCAGATCACTAAGCTAACCTGCTTAGCCTACGTATAAGAAATTTTAATTCAGTCTAAAAAATATACTGATAATGTAGATTGTAATTGTATTTAGTTTGCATTCTAAGTACATATGATGATTTTTTTTAATTCACAATTAATACTATCGTTCTAACATATTCTTACATATTATAGGCTTTCTTATTATTATTTTACATTTAGCACTGTTCTACGAAAAACAATTTTTTTAAGAAGATGCGATATGTTTTAAAAATAGATTCTTTAATGTTTCCTTTTCTTTGCATCACACACACACACACACACGCACGCACGCACGCACGCACGCACACACATACACACACAAACACACTCACGCACGCACGCACGCACGCACGCATGCACACACACACATGTATTTTTAATAAGCGATCACAAGAGTATATTACTAATATTAATGTACCCACTAAAATATTTCCCACCTTCCAGTCCCAAGCATTGGTGGTATCATCCACGCTAATCCAGATGTACCTATTTATCATTCAGTTCAGAATTTTTTTTTTGTTTGATACTGTCACATCCCTGTGATAAACATTTACTTTTTTTAGTGTAGTTTCCGATGGCATCTGAACAATGCTATACTTTCCACTAATAAACTTTTCAAAAAATTGTCTAGTAGTAGATTTATCTAGTTTCGTTTATAGTATATTACACCCAACTATCGTTTCGACTAAAGTTGAAATTTGTTTGCCTGTTACTATCAGTAATACTACCACACACACTTTTTATGACTGAGTAAATGTGTCAAAGGCGGCGTTAGCACGCCCTCATCGCCATGATGTCAACATAAAACATTAAATAGCTGTTACATTTTTCTGTTGCTGAGAACGAAACATGAAAACAAGTAAATCATCACAAATACCATATTGATATAATATACAAAATTACAAGCTATACTGATATATATATATATTTTTTTTATTAACAAGGAATACGTGATAGCAGCCAAGCCACGTGAATCGCCTATTTCTACATACACACTTCTATTGGACACTCGACAATAACGACAATTTCACAGTTAAGTATGTAGTTATTTTATATAGCTGCAAGCTGTCCAATTACCTGATAAAAATCTTTAATTTTTTTGTTCCCATTTTTATAATTAAAACAGATTTATTGCATAGTACATAAGTAGTGGTGAGAGGTATGTGAAAACTTCTCATATGGTCCAAATGCTACTATCCGACCGACATTATAGATGTCTCTGTGGCGGATAGCGACTTGCGAAGCAAGTACCGCGAGCGGCGACCTCTAGCCCAGGTGGACTAACTACTGTTATTAAATATGATTTGAACGCAACAACTACTCAACGGGCAAATACCCCTGGTTAGGAATTGACAAATAATATTGGCTACCGATCTATCATGATTTGAAGGTATAATCCAATGCAGGTCAGGGTATTTGCCCGCTGAGTAGTTGCTTCGTTCAAATCATATTTAATAACAGTAGTTAGTCCATCTGGGCTAGAGGTCGCCGCTCTCGGTACTTACTTCGCAAGTCGCTATCCGACACAGAGACATCTATGATGTCGTTCGGATGGTAGCATTTGGACCATATGAGAAGTTTTGACATACCTCTCACCACTACTCAATTTATCTTAGACAGTATATGACTAGCAGGTTGGCCACTATCATTTGTCTGTTCCATAACCTATGGCATACTGAGGAGAACTAATAAGTTCGAAACCGGTCTATGTCTTGTTAGGAATTGACAAATGATATTGGCTACCGATTTATCATGATTTGAAGGTATAATTCAATGCAGGTTGGGGTATTTGCCGCTGAGTAGTTGTTTCGTTCAAATCATATTTAATAACAGCAGTTAGTCCACCTGGGCTAGAGGTCGCCGCTCTCGGTACTTGCTTCGCAAGTCGCTATCCGCCACAGAGACATCTATGATGTCGGTCGGATAGTAGCATTTGGACCATATGAGAAGTTTCACATACCTCTCACCACTACTCAATTTACCTTAGACAGTATATGACTGGCAGGTTGGCCACTATCATTTGTCTGTTCCTTAACCTATGGCATACTGAGGAGAACTAATAAGTTCGAAACCGGTATATGTCTGGTTAGGAATTGACAAATGATATTGGCTACCGATCCATCATAATTTGAAGGTATAATCCAATGCAGGTCGGGGTATTTGCCCGCTGAGTAGTTGTTTCGTTCAAATCATATTTAACAATAGTACATAAGTGTGATAAGTGAATGTTTCTTTAAGTGTTTACAATATAATATTATATCTACGTAAAAGACATCTCCGGATCTCTAGTTCTAAGTACAGATCGGAAGGCAGCGGTAAATTTCGGACGACTTTCACGTAAATACCTACATAATATTGTAAACACCTAATGAAACATTCCCAAACAGATATCTCATTAACGCATGTATTCGTATGCTCTGTGTTTTTAACATCAATTTCCTAATTAATTTTGGCAAAACTATCTTCTCTCGATCAAAGTGCTTGGAACTTTTCCACATGGTAGTAGGCTGCCAAAATTGACTAAGGGTGTGAGATATAAGAACTTTTTGGTTTTGTCATTTTATGTTTTGCATATTTAACATCTTAGAAACTCTTAAAGATTTTTTTTCAACACTTTTTTGTTTTTCATCCAAAAGGACTGAGACTTTTGCACAGGATAGCAGGCTGCTAATGTGTATAGTTGAGAAAGTAAAGGCTGTCTATGTATTTTATGTTATATTTATTTCAACCTGTCTTTTGTACCACTTTTCGTTTATTTCATTCATTACTGAAGTTATTATGAACAAGAAAGACACAATTTAACTAGTTCTGAGGATGCTAATAAACATAGCGACATGTCGACTAAATTAAAAAGTAATTTTTCTCTTTTGATTGACCCATTCCCATCAAGTTTTAATATCAATATATAGCAGGCCACTAAACATTTAAGAAATAATTCCTTTATTTGGACCTCCTATTTTTAAAATACCTATATGAAAACTGAATTCCTGCCAGGCATTTTTTTCTTGTTGGAACAATAAATCCAGTCATAATTTGTAGAGAAGTATTAGACACAATGAAATATACTCATAATATACATCATATTTTACATCAATTTATACCAATGGAATTTGTCGGGTCATCGTCCAGTGCGACCTAATTTCTCAATTTTGTAAGCACCACTTAATTTTCTATTTACTTCCGTAAATGTTATCTCTGCCAATAACTTATAATACAAATAGCATTCCCTTACTAAATTAAATTTCCATTTTCCGTATTAATCAATTTAAATTTCAAATGTAGTCCTAATTACTTTTCATTCATAACGGAAGGAAATTTTCAGGATATTTACTATCATTCATATATATAATAATTTATTTACCAAAATAAATGTTACATTGAAAATTTATAGTTAAAGGTAAGTAAAATAAAAAATAAGAATTCCACCAGGGAGAAAATCTCTGGGTGTGAACCTAAATCAATATAAAAATTAATTAATACATAAGCGAAATAATATATGATAGATAATGGTTAAATAGTAACAAAATAAAAACTATTAAATATTTTGTGGATTAAAGAAACATAATTAATATTATATTATATATTCTTGAGGTTTATAATCTGGATAAACAATATCTGCCTATTCTTCAACCATTTAGTTCTAGAATTTTTTTATAAATTAATAGAATACGTATGATTAATACTCACATCTACCATCTTCACGTCCTCGTTGATAATTATTATTAATATATTTAACAATAAAACTTCCCTACTTTTAATATTCAATATAAAAAATTACTTAGTTTAAGAAAATTAATTAATCAACAATTCTAAATACAAATATTGTCGAATCTACTAAAACAACTTTAGTGGCTCGGTGTAGTAGTTGGTTAGACTGTGCGATGACAAGTGTGACTAGATAATCTCTCCATCCAGCTAGCTGCGAATTCGATTCCCACCACCAGCAGTGGCAATGTTGGTAGAAATGTTGTGTGTCCGCTGTTTTTCATAAGTGTAACCCTCGCCCATGCAGCTTTGGCTTCACAATCGGAGGTTGTCTAATTTCTGTGGTGTTTATTATTATTTAACTACCTCATAAAGAGTTTCCCATGTTAATATCCTCATTGTATTTTCTATTTGATTTCTTAGGTTGGTTTAGTTTAATTTAGGAAAGAATAGTCAATATTGATAGATAGTTAGCTGTATTAAGATAACAACTTTCCAATTAGCAAAAGAAACAAATCTAATACCATAAAAACACTAGCTAGTACTTGAAGAAATTGGGTTAAATAATAGAATTCGGAGATTTTTAAAAGTAAACAAATAATTTCGATGGCAAATTATTTAAAAAGTTTATTCATCTACCAGAAAATTTCATTCAAAAAAATCCTTCAGTCTGATAACAAATCACAGCTAGTCCGTCGAGATGTACAATCACTTTCATTCCTTTAACCATACATGAGAGCTAATGCCACCTTGCAAATAATCGCATATGGTTTTCAACTTCAGCAAATCGGGATTTTTTCCCAGAAGACTTTTAAACACCAGATGGACATTGTAAATTATCTGTTAAGGTTTTCACATTGTTTAAAATTGTCTTTCATTTGAAATTTAAACAATATAAAATACTTAGTAAATAATTTACAATGTCCAACTGGTGTTATTATTCGGCAAACATTTAAAAGTTTTCTGAAAAAAGAAATCCCGACCTACTTAAGTTGAAAACAATATACGATTATTTATAACGTGGCAATATTACAGGGGATATAAATCAAATTATTGAACCTTTATTAAAATATTGCCCTCTTGCATTAACAGACGTTGAAGGAAGTTTCTTTTTATATAAATATCTGTTAAGCGACAGAAGTTTACCGTGACAACAAGCTCATTTGTCATTATTTTTTTTATTGCATATTCTGAAAGCGAGATGAATAACGCTACGTTGTCGAACAGTGACGTCATTGGATCCCATGTATAGTTGCGGTCAATAAAAAAATGAGACAACTCTCATCACAGATATTTGCTAAAATTTAGTCGTGTATTTAGAATCATTAATAATAATAGGCTACATAATATTGATATGTCAAGACTGATATGCATTTAGAAAGTCACTTTTACACTACACGCATGTTTTATTGACCAACTACAAATGCTAGCCGGTGCCGATTGAAAGGGAACATAGTTGAGCTGTTTATTAGTTTACCAAAGTTTAGATAATGTTTAGCAGCTGTTTCCGTATTTTTATTTACTATTTTCTTAGCTGTAATATTTTCCATAAATATACAATAAAAGAAAAAACTATAAATACTGTGTAGATTCCGAGTGAAAAAAATACTACTCTGACAGCGCTCGATAAAACATTTAATTATTTTTAAATTAGTTGTGGTAAGATCGACAGAAAGGAGAGAACCAAGTTTTAATTAATCAGCTTTATATATTTTGACATATCCTCAGGACTATTTCAATTATTTTCTTGTAAAGATATATTTTTTCTAAAAACTTAAACATAAATATGAACAACAAATAAACATAATATAGCTATATTTAACTTAATTATAAAAACGTCATGTTTTCCAGAGTCTTGGAAACTGTCTAGAGTGTTAGTCTAGTCTATAAGCTTAAAATGGTGTTAATTCTACATACTATTATTAAAATTATGTGGTTTAGCTCATTCGATCCGGAATGATGTCTAGATCATTGTGCCAAATAATTAAATTAGCCCATAAAAAATTCCAAAAGTTATAAACAATTAAACACCTTCAAAAAATAGTGTTTGGTTTGTAGCTTATTGTTCGTAAATTATAAATATTTTTGAAATTTGAAAAAAAAGATCCTTAAAGAGGAGGAAATTTAGTAAAAAAAAGTTCCTACTCCCGGAACTGTACCTCCATTATTTATAATTTTAATTTAACGCTGAAAATAGCCCTCCGCGCGCCATTGTTAGGTTGCGCGCACGGCCTCGAAAGTGAGTACGTCACTTAAAAAATTTTTTTTTAAGTACTTAAAGTTAATTAAAAAATCTAAAAAAATTATAGTATAATCTAAACACTTTAAAGAAATTGATTCCCGTTGGAATTTTTCATAAAAACAAATTTTTCAATATGCTAGACGATTGTTAATTAACAAAATTTTTTCAAACTTCCTTCATCGTTCTAAACTAAAAAAAATGTTTAAATAATTGCCGTAAAATTATTTCGCTTCGTGGAGCTCTTCTTATATACATACAAAACAAGATTGCGTTATCAAAGTTTTAAAAATATTAATACTTTGTTTATAATATTTTTTTTAAGTTAACAAAAAAAGAAAAAACACAATAATGTTGTAAAGAAAATTTTTTCTTTATTTATTATTATATTTTCGTTTTTATGTCAATAAAAGACATTTATTAATTGAAAAAAATAATTTTTTTCTCCATTTGTTTATAAAAATTTTATAAACAAATGGACTATTTTTATATTTTTAAAAAATTTTTTTTTTCTAATTTTATAGAGAATTGTCAATTATGATTTTTGAAAAAAATTTTTTTCTTAATAATTATTTTTTAATTGTTTATAATCGTTTTTTCTATATATTTGTTGTTTAAATTATTAGTTAAGAATTTTTTTTTTTCTAAAAATCATAATTGACTTTTTCTCTACAAAATAACAAAAAAAAATTTTTTTTCATTAACAATTGCATTGTTTATTAACTTTACAATTTGTTATAAACAAATTCTCAACTTTGTTTTATTTTTTTCTGAAAGTAATAAAAATTACAAAAAACGACCTCGTGCATTAAAATACCGAAAAAAATTTCATTCTATTTTTTATGTAATTTTTTTAATGAAATTTTTTTCGGTATTTTAATGCACGAGGTCGTTTTTGTAATTATTATTACTTTCAGAAAAAAAAATAAAACAAAGTTGAGAATTTGTTTATAACAAATTGTAAAGTTAATAAACAATGCAATTGTTAATGAAAAAAAAAATTTTTTTTTTGTTATTTTGTAGAGAAAAGTCAATTATGATTTTTAGAAAAAAAAAATTCTTAACTAATAATTTAAACAACAAATATATAGAAAAAAAACGATTATAAACAATTAAAAATAATTATTAAGAAAAATTTTTTTTTCAAAAAATCATAATTGACAATTCTCTATAAAATTAGAAAAAAATTTTTTTAAAAATATAAAAATAGTCCATTTGTTTATAAAATTTTTATAAACAAATGGAGAAAAAAATTATTTTTTTCAATTAATAAATGTCTTTTATTGACATAAAAACGAAAATATAATAATAAATAAAGAAAAAATTTTGTTTACAACATTATTGTGTTTTTTTTTTTTTTGTTAACTTAAAAAAATTATTATAAACAAAGTATTAACATTTTTAAAACTTTGATGACGCAATCTTGTTTTGTATGTATATAAGAAGAGCTCCACGAAGCGAAATAATTTTACGGCAATTATTTAAACATTTTTTTTAGTTTAGAACGATGAAGGAAGTTTGAAAAAATTTTGTTAATTAACAATCGTCTAGCATATTGAAAAATTTGTTTTTATGAAAAAATTCCAACGGGAATCAATTCTTTTAAAGTGTTTAGATTATACTATAATTTTTTTAGATTTTTCAATTAACTTGAAGTACTTAAAAAAAAATTTTTAAGTGACGTACACACTTTTGAGGCCGTGCGCGCATCCTAACAATGGCGCGCGGAGGGCTATTTTCAGCGTTAAATTAAAATTATAAATAATGGAGGTACAGTTCCGGGAGTTGGAACTTTTTTTTACTAAATTTCCTCCTCTTTAAGGATCTTTTTTTCAAATTTCGAAAATATTTATAATTTACGAACAATAAGCTACAAACCAAACACTATTTTTTGAAGGTGTTTAATTGTTTATAACTTTTGGAATTTTTTATGGGCTAATTTAATTATTTGGCACAATGATCTAGACATCATTCCGGATCGAATGAGCTAAACCACATAATTTTAATAATAGTATGTAGAATTAACACCCATTTTTTAAGCTTATAGACTAGACTATGTGCCCTGTTTATAAAAAAGGCAGTAGGAAATGTAGGAATGAGATAACGAATAACAGACCTATCACTATCATCTGCAACTTTGCTAAATTATTAGAAATAATTCTGCACAATGTTATTTACAATCATGTGTCTGGATTGATATCATGTGAGCAGCATGGCTTCATGAAGGGTAGGTCCACTGTTACGAATCTTGTGTGTAAGTTCCAGTTCATTAGTAATAAATTAGACCGACATAGCCAAGTTGATGTTATATACACCGATTTTACTAAAGCATTCGACCGACTTGACCACGGAATTCTATTGAACAAATTGGATACTTTTGGACTATCTAACCCTCTTCTTCATATTTGAAAAACAGATATCAGTTTGTTCAGTACCGTGGTTACAGGTCGAAGAAGTTTTTGCAGTTTTCTGGGGTACCACAAGGTTCGACCCTTGGACCTCTCCTTTTTATCATGTTTATCAATGATATTGTGTCAGACCTATGTGTACATTATCTGATTTATGCAGATGATCTTAAGCTACTGTGTGAAGTGAATTCTTACGAAGAGTGTGAACTGTTGCAAGTTGCACTGAATAAAATAAATTCGTGGTGTACACATGACAATTTACCACTAAATGCTTCCAAATGTAATGTTATGTCATTTACAAGAAAAAATCCTGTTGATTTTGATTATAAATTGGACGGTGCATCACTTAATAGGCCTGATTATATAAAAGATCTTGGAGTAACTTTCGATCCTAAACTAACATTCTTAAAACATATTGAAGTTGCCACTTCATCTGCAATTAAATGTTTAGGTTTTGTCATTAGAAACTCGAAAGGGTTTTCTATTATGTTTACACTTCGATTGTTATATACATCCTT
>JANEYF010002709.1:0-87500 GCA_029963845.1 Rhamnusium bicolor | reverse complement strand
ATAACTTACCAGTGAAAATATTAACAGAAAATTTTTAAAAACTGTTCTAAAAAATATTTTTTACATTGTAATCAAAATTGATTAAAAACTCGATTTAAAATTTTACTTATGTTACCTTCGCCAGCAATTTTAAACATTGAAAATTTTAATACTTCATTCTTATATAATATTAGTGACATTTTATTATCAAGATTTATTTAAAAAATGTTATTATTAAATATCTTAGGTATTGATGTTAGCTGTAAACAAGATTACGTTACTGGAATTTTAGGCAGAATAGATGGAAGTGGAAACCTCTGTTTGCTTTGCTTATAATATGTTAGAATGTGTCACTAAGAAAAACAAACGCACATATCATGGAGGATTCAGAGCTGTTGCGTAAAGGACGACAAGAGCTTAGATAACAGTTGAACCCTTAGAGAAAGATCAGAATATCGAAGAATGCAAACCAACTTAGGTCTTCACGACTATTGTCGCTCTAGAAATTACTTTAATATAACAAGGAATAGTCTATTGTATTAAGTGAAAAGGCTTGTGGACAAATAAACGGTTCGGGAAAGTATAAAATAGAATTTACTTTTAAAAGAAAAATCCCAAATAAATGGGGGTCTTGTATTGCGTTGCTTTCTTAGGTAAAATAGTGCCTTAGCCTTTTATTGAAATGTATGAGAGTAAAATTATTTTATATACAATTTTTGTGAGTTATGGGGAATATGGTCATAGGAAATCCCCTGCAGTATAAAATATTTCCTTATTGATATAGTATCTGTTGTGTGTGCTGTATATTCTTTTCGGTAGAACTGCTGAACCCGATATTTATATGGTAATTTAATATTTTGCATTAAAAAGCATGCGGGAAGGTAATATGATCTAGTCTGGTACTGATGCGTACCGATCGATCTGAAATATTGAAATACTGACAGAATGAATTACATTTCTGGAGCAATTTTAATGCATACTTTATCAAAAGTCTTAGACTTTGTAATTCTTATCTTAAAGACTGTAAAAAAATGTGTCAATATGTTTTAAAATGTATATGCATATTTTAAATATAAAAAAAGTGCCACATTTCGAAGTAGTTTGTTTTAAACTAACTTGTTTATTTGTCAATTTGTCAAATTATGTAGAGAAAATAATTTATAATTATATTTTAGCTTTCAGCTTGAAAAAGGTGAAAAAACAATCACCGATTCGTTTGCCATGAAAAATAAATTGAAACATTTTACAAAATTTGTTATTAGTCTAAAAAAAGAAATTTAGTCAATAATTTTAAATAGTTAAAAAAGTCCACAAATATGCATTTTCAGTGATAGACTGAGAGTTAGCGAACACGCAACCCGATCCATAAGGTAGAAAAGGTTTGACTTAATCCTCAAAAATGTATGTTATTAAATATAATTTGAACGAAACAACTACTCAGCGGGCAAATACCCCGACCTGCATTGGATTATACCTTCAAATCATGATCGGTGGTAGCCAATATCATTTGTCAATTCCTAACCAGACATAGACCGGTTTCGAACTTATTAGTTCTCCTCAGTGTGCCATAGGTTATGGAACAGACAAATGATAGTGGCTAACCTGCTAGTCATATACTGACTAAGGTAAATTGAGTAGTGGTGAGAGGTATGTGAAACTTCTCATATGGTCCAAATGCTACTATCCGACCGACATCATAGATGTCTCTGTGGCGGATAGCGACATTGAAAGCAAGTACCGAGAGCAGCGACCTCTAGCCTAGGACTAAACTACTGTTATTAAATATGATTTGAATGAAACAACTACTAATATGTTCGAAACCGGTCTATGTCTGGTTAGGAATTCGCAAATGATATTGGCTACCGATTTATCATGATCTGAAGGCATAATCCAATGCAGGTCGGGGTATTTATTTGCCCGCTGAGTAGTCGTTTCGTTGAAATCATATTTTATAAAAGTAGTTTAGTCCACCTGGGCTAGAGGTCGTCGCTCTCGGTACTTGCTTCTCAAGTCGCTATCTGCCACAGAGACATCTATGATGTCGGTCGGACCATATATGAAGTATTACATACCTCTCACCACTACTCAAAAATGTATGTAACAATACTTTAACCGCCCTTCTGTCGTGGCTAAAGGTATGGTTTCGTTATGACCGTCGCGTCGGCGTCGTTGGTTGCCATCAGCGGTTACCAATGATCGCCGCTGATGCAAGCGGCCTGTATGTGGTTTTGTTGAATACGATCTTCCGCCTCATTTGTACCCATATCATCTCAGTCGGTCAGTGTGCTATAGAGTCAGTTACTAAGAATAGTGCTCCTTTTTACAAACATGAATAAAAATAAATTTAAAACTGCTTTTCTTTTATTGGAAAAGGAGGAAAATATTTTGAAATACTAACCCATACATTCTGTCTTTTACATGTACATCTTTATAATCTTTGTGCTTCGCATTATAAATAGCTCTATACATATAAACTTTTGTTATTAAAAGTTCGTCGTCAATGTTTGTAACTACAGGAGCCATGTTGTAAACAAATGACACGTGTTGAACGTGACTGAGGATTGTTATACACTGCTTCATAAGCAGACAAGCAATCGAAAATTACTGTCGACGGTCACGTTCATCAGCTGACGCTTTTGACCGACCCATTTTCATCATAAACCCATAAGAGCAGTACTACGCGTTCGTCCGTATCCGATGAATACGGCCAATGACAGTCGCAAGAAAATCAGGCTTTAAGACAGCGTTATTGCGGGAGCGGTGCGGATAAACGGTATAAAATGGACCTAATCCAAACCATACAAGAAAACGAACTACACGATTTGATAAAGAGAATTCTACACAATATTTTTTTATATCAGCAGCTTTGATTTCGGCAGACGCAATTAAATGTGTTAAAAATTTGCCTTTACCCGAACTACAAGGTACAAGAAAAATCAGTACACCAATCGATTTTTTTATTCATACACTTTTCAAATTTGCCACGACTCACGAATAATTCGGCAGTAAAAGTCCGCCAGATGCTAAAAAAGAAGGCCCATGAGTGAGATGAATAAACACGGAAGACTAACGTGGGAGCGAGACAGGCAGCTCAAGATATTGCAAAGCGTTTTTGCTGACAATATTTGCTTTACTATGTTAATTTTTACTTAATTTCCTATGTACTTTTTGAAAAAATATTTTTGGACGTTCCTTCATCGTTTTCAAGTAAAAACTTTGAGTTTGCAACTGAGGGTTAAGTGTAAGAGCAGAGAGTATCTATTATATGTAGATGCTCTACTGAACTTCGCCCATTTATTGTCGTACTCAACAATAAATAAAGACGTTATTATTATTATTATTATTAAATCTATTTAAATAATAACATTTGCTGAAAATGGGTTTCACCCAAAATTCACCCAATTTTGTGTCCGATGATATTCAGTAGCACCCAGTAGACTCACACAAAATACAAAATCCAAAATAACATAAAAAAAAGAGAGAAATCCAGGATCCCTGTTGTTGCCGTGCTATATTTACTTTATATATATTATTTTTTATTTCCTTTGCATATTTGTTTTTAATATTATTAATTTTTTAATTACCATCAAAAAGGTTCACGCATACAAAAACGCAACTTGTTTTCGAAAACTCCTTTGGATCCCATCTTTAACTACACTTTTCTACATTTTTCGTTTATGGGACATGGAAAAAAAATTATATTCTTGTGTTTTATTGAAGTATTTTTACATATCGGTACGATGCACCAGTAACATGATGATAATTTAGAAGCATTGATTAAGCATTATAATTACTTCACTTAAAATTTCACAAATCAAATCACAAAAAACACGACTTGTTTACGTTTAACAACGTCTTTGCTTGCTTTCTTCACTCGATTCCTGTACCATCACCACGTCGACTTGCCTGACCGGCTGTGTTTGCGCGCGTAATAGACTAATTCAAACTTTAATGTTGAATAACTTTTGTAAAATAAAAAATATAAAAAAATCCTTTACAAACTGTTTTTTGTATTAAGTAAAGATTCCAAAAATGCCAAAATTATATTTTGTGTCTATTGTTAAAAGTTAATAATCTAATTTTTAATTCATTACATATGTATACTATCATACATAGGCATAGACAAACGTTTTATTTGCAAGTTTTAATATTAAAAAAGCGATTTCAGCTTCAGCACGAAATATCCAAATTTGGCGGTAAAATAAAAAATTTTTGGTTGTATGGTAACATGTCAAGAGGGCTCTTTTAGGAAAAAATTTCTCTCCAAGATCTAGAAAATTTGGTTGAAAAAAAAATATATTCCGTCCAAAATCAGCAAGAAATTAAAAAAACAACGACTTCTCCATTGCCATTTTCACATGGCTGTAATATTAACAACTGATAATGAGCATATTGAAATGAACATGAGCTCGAGAAAGAAGATAAGAAAAAAGATGAAGAATGTACATCCGAAGAACAGCCTGAAGGTGAATCTGAGTAGTCAGGAAATATTATATTATTATATTTTTTGTATTATGCATGAACTATGTGCCACACTTATTATTGAAATATAAACATACGTAAAAAACAATATAAAAACATTTCTCTTCAAATTTCTTTACTTTAATTCCTTTCCCCGTAATAAAAAAACTCATCACGCTGATCGAATCTCCAAGCGTGCCGACGCATCCATTTCTTTGGACACCTGGCACATATAGTTCTTATCACGTTAGCGTCATTGATTTAAAATTTCTAAATCGATCAATTCGTACTTTATTTGGGAGCGATCGGCACTACTGTCATAGCCCCAGAAGACATAAGTTTTTGTTATTTTGATACAATTCTGCGCATGTATAAACTGATAAGAAATCTGCATGTCTTTAAAATCTACATAAATTGATTATGTGAACGATAACATTCGTGATATGAACTCTAGCATTCGTCCAGCTGGAAGAGTGGTAGATTAGGTATTTCTTGAAATTGATACTATAAGCTATAAATACAAGGAATTTCATCGTTAATTATTTCAGTCAAACTTCTTCAATTTTTTGACTTGATTATGGAAGTGGCATATTAATTTTGTTTCGCAAATAAAGTGGTAGACAAGCTTCTCTGAGCATTTCGAGATATCTATATTTCATTTAAAAAAAATTCAACCTTAATGATTACAATCAGTGACACTATTCTCTTCTACATAGTTGATACACTCCTGTCGAGTTGTGTTCTGCGTGTACCCTGGCAGACTACCATTTTCAAAATTTATGGCACACAAATAGCTGAATAATGTTTAAATAAGAAAAGTTTATGAAATCAACCTGAAATTTCTGTCGCTAGCCTCGGACTATTATATTGTTTTTTACAAGTGTTGAACGTTCAATTCAATACCTTCCTGATTCCTGTAAAGGATTTGTAAGAGAAGCTTGTAGAAATCAAATTTCGATAAATATTGTCAGGAAAGTAAATAGAAAGTGAAAATCCACAAAGGACAAAAAAATTCAAACGGTTGCGGGAAAAAGATTGTTTTCACTTAAAAGCTAATAAGAGCAATAATGTTGTTATTTAGTTAGTAATGGTACTTAATGTACTTAAATCTTGCAATAATCTTATTACTTCAGCTTTAAACAGGAGGTTACATGTACCTAACCCAATTGTACCTAGATTGTACGGCTTGCCTAAGATACATAAATCAGGGAGGTCGGTACGTCCTATTGTTTCAGCAGTCGGATCGCCGACTGACCACCTATCAAAATGGTTAACAGAGGAGTTCGAAAACTTACTTATTGTATCACCTAGTTTCTCTGTGATTATTTCCAATGATTTCATTAATAAGGTGAGAAATATTTAGATGCAAGTTGAAATTTTAATTTTCTTTGACGTTTGTTCATTGTTTCAAAGTGTTCCGATACAGACTTTGAACTACCCTAAGGATCTACTCGAATTAAACAATCTCAGTCATGTAGTAAAAGAATATCTTCAACTCACTAAACTTTGCATGAAAAAAGATTGCTTTAGATTCATCGATAATTTCTTCGGACATGAAGGAACAGCAATCGGTAACTCTTTGTCATCATTCATTGCCAGTCTCATCATTGACAGATTCGAGACAGAAGCAAAGAAGAATTTAAATATTTTCCGAGGGTTTGGCTTAGGTATGTGGATGATATTTTTGCAGTGTTTGATACAAGAGTCGTTGATATTGACAACTTTGTTTCTAAATGAAACAGTGGTTTGAAGTCAATTAAATTCACTTATGAAATTGAAAACTCTGGACCGCTGCTATTTTCAGATGTATTAGTAATTATTAGAAACAGTGAAAATAAGTTAGAATTTGACATATACAGAAAAGATACCAGTACTCTAAGATATATCTCTAAGGGCTCTCACCATTGTACTCAACACAAAATAGCGAGTTTTAATTTTCTAATCCATCATCTATTAAGCTTCCCCCTCAATAAGGAGAGGTTTGAAAAGAAAATTCATTGATTAGAGATACAGCTGCTAGTAACGGATGTTCTGTAAGTTTAATTGATAAAATAATTAGGAAACGAATATTTAAAGTCATTTCGAAATTATTCGACCTTTCAAAATGAAAGAGAAAATCCAAAATTTGTATCTGTTCCATTCGATCCTCGATTCACCTGTGATATTGGTAAGATTTTTAAAGATATAGGTATGACATTGGTTCATTCATGAGAAAATAAACTACAACAACTTTTAGACAAACCAAAATACAAAATTGAAACAAACAAAAAGTCGGGGATTTACGAAATTAGCTGCATGGACTGTAATCAAAAGTATGTTGGACAAACTAGACGATCAGTTTAAACTAGATTCAAAGAGCATATGGCCCATCTCAAATATGGCAGAACAGATAAGGCAGCTGTTGCCCAACATGCGTTTGAGAACAACCATAAAATGTACATTAAAAATTTTAAATTAATTAGTAATGTAACAAATACCAAATAGTTAGATTAATTTGAAAGCTTGAAAATCACAAAGTGTAAAAATAGTATGAATAGTAACAGAGGGCAGATCCCGAATAGTTGGTTATTGGTTTAGTGGGTCAAGGTTCGCCGAGCCGTGACAATAGTTTAGGTATAAATGGGTTATATTGTTAGTAAAAGGTTAATTTTAATTATTTCCAGATGATACCAACCTGGTTGGCGAAACGCGCGTCGAGTGCAATATATAGTGTTTTGGTGTTTCGTGGAAAACTACGACAGTGTTTTCTAAGTATTTAGTCTTAGAAACGTAACAAAACATCGATGATACGAATAAGTTGTAACATCACAACACCATTGAAAAAAATGTTTTCTTAAAATGTTTTCTCAACCGCTTCACAACTCCCATAAAATCCTAGGATTTTGTGTTGAGCAAAGAAAGACGAGGCCCTACAGTTTATTGTAGAGTCCGAACCATATCTAGGGCATCAACAGTTTCCTGTCCCATCTTAATCCGAAAAAAATTACAAATAAAATTTCTCACTTGCTGCGGGATGGATTCGAACCATTATCGAATAGGACACTCCAATTTTTGAAACAATGTCAATAACACCTTTATCCATTCACCCCTTCAATTGATAAATGTAGTATCCGCTAAATTTAATTCCTATTTCATTCTATCAAACAATGACATTTGCGTTGTGCTTTTCAATATTGATTATACTACCAATAACAAAGCGAAATACAAAAGCGAAAACACATGGTTTTTCGTTTATTAATACACGTATTAGAACCTAGCAAAAACGTTTTTTTTTCTTATGTCGATGAAATATTCCAACAAAATACAGTTACTTAGTATGATACTGGAAAAATAAGTCTCTGCGCCTTTAACATAACGTCAAAGGATCAGTTAGAGGGTGGTTTTTGCCAACAGAATAAGACAAAAAATAATATAATTCACTAACGTTTCTGATACGAGATCTGTTTCCTTTTTCAAAGTTATATAGTAGGTATTTGTAAAATATGTGTCATGATTCACGATTCACATATTTTACAAAAAGCTACATAAAGATAAAAAAGGAAACAGATTTCGTTTCAGAAACGTTAGGGAATTATATTATTATTATATTATTATTTTGTTGTCTTATTTTATTTGTCAAAAACACCCTCTGACTGATCTTTTAACATACAGTCACAAATATAGGGGCTTATTTTCCAGTATCATATTAGGTAACTATATTTTTTAGAAAATCAAGCTTAAAAAAATTACTCACGTGATAGTAAGCCCCAAAAATGAAAAAGAACAATTAATTCTTTGCATTTGTTCGAGATGGAACAGTTTTCACTTCTTATTTTAATTCAGAGCAGTGAAAATTAAAATAGTATAATTTAAGAGGGTTTAAATTATAATCGTTAAGGAAAAAGAGTTAAATTGTGTTGTCGGTGAAGGCAAAAGATAGACATCCCCAATTATAACCCACCACGGCTAGTCAGCTATTCTAGGAGGCAAGAGTCGTGGGTAAGAGTCAGGCACTGCTAAATTTGAGAATTAGTTGTTAAAATTCGGTGTTGTTGTAGCAAAATATTATTTAAGAATGGGAACTATTTCAAAGGGCTGTGGGCGCCATGAGTTAAAGAAACTCAAGAAAAAAAACAGAATAAAATTGAAACTTGTTTAATTAAAACTACGTGTAGCAAAAATTTACAAAATATCACGACGCTACTAGCCCAAAAGATAGGCTTAGTAGCAGCAACTAGACTAATAAGATATGCAAAAAGTTAAGCATAATAAATCAAAATACTAAATAAAGTAGCAGCTCAAGCGCTGACAGCGATAAGATAAAACAAAAAAATATATACAAGGTACAAAATGGGTTAAAAATATTCAAGAATATATCTACTTTCTAACTTACTCTACTATCTACAAGCGGTAAGCACATGCTAAAATTGCACAAAAAGCAAACATCCAAAGCCCGGTAAGCGTAGGTAATAACCTACAAAGTTACATACCCCTACGTGAGGTAAAAAAAGGTAAAGCGACCGTACTACAGATTCATGGCAAAAGGCCACCTAAATCAACCGTAGTAAGCAAAAAGTACTAGCACACACGCACCAAATTGTAAGCAAAGGGCAATTACAACGGCTGTGCTAGCGATTTTAGGCAAAAGGCAACTAAAATTAGGTAACTGTGGTTAACATAACCTAGTAAGTACTAAATATATAATTTGTAAGCAAAAACATATCCTGCAAGCAGTAAATTACAACTGTATAAGGTTCTACGTCTTACGCATTTAAACAGACACTAACACTGGACTGAAGGTCATAGAAATACAAAAAAAGGTAAAGGCATGTCCGCTTAAATGCACACGGGCACAAAACAACACATCTTACAATAACATCAACGGCTACAAGCAGACTACAAGCATAAAAAAAGGCAAACAAGGCAAAAAAAGGCAAAGTAAGGCCGGCTACAGGCCCTAACTGTAAGCAATCTATATCCTGACTGGCAGAAAAAAGTAAAAGGTACTTATCTTAAGCAATGGGGCTGAACAACAGCTCCTTCGGGATTCCGCATACGTTGCTGGCTAGATCGGCATCAGGCTGTCGGTACCATCTCATAGTTAAAGTGATCTCACAAGCTTAACAATTCAGTAATACGTCCAAGGCACAGTTAACCACGTGCGTAGTTTTCCAGGTAAACCAGTTAGTGCTCAAAAAAACTACTTGGCCGACATCAAGTTAGGAAAATATCGCTATCCCAGTTAGAGGGTAGTAATTACGGGTTGTATTCCCATAAAAACGTAAAACTCCAGTACCAAAAAAGGTGCCTTAAGAGGAATGCATAAAAAAATGCCTCCAAAAAAAATTACAGTGTTCGTAATAAAAAAGATCGAAAAGTAATAAAATAAAATCGAAGACTAACAAAATATAAAAAATAATCAATCAGGAAAATCTGAAACAAAATCCCGATATGATTATACGTTCTATAAAATGAATTAGTTAAGTTAACATACCTGCAACTAACATCCAATAAAGCGATTGAATTATTCGAGCTACGAGGTATTTCAAGAAAGTGTAAAAGCCGACCGCTGCTTGTAGTGGCCTCGTTGGAAATGCCTGTCGGAAACGAGATTAATCTAAATTCCCCACCGCGACCGCGCAAAGGGTACCCCGCACTTGTTGAGTAGTTAAATTAAATGAATTGTCACCATGGACTAATATTGTACCGATCAAAAAGGTATGTATATTAAGTTTCAGACTTTACTGATAATCATTTTCAAATTCAACAGCTTGGGCATATTACGTGAATTAACAGGTGGTTAACAATTTGTCAGCGGCCTCGTGCCGCCGTAATATTCTAGAAACAGGAACATCGAGAGGGTGTTCCGAAATGAAAATAGGTAGTAAACTTAGTTGTGACAGAAATTGAAAATTTACTGTTACAATAGTAAAGTAAAAATGGGCAAAGGTAAATTTTTGACACATTCAATCGAATCTGTCGAAGTCAAAGCTGCTGATGACATCGCCTGTAGTTATAAAAAAATTTTGTGTAGAATTTTCCCTATCAAATGGAGTAGTTTGCTTTCTTGTACCTTATGGTTCGGATTTGGTCCATTTTATGCCGTTTATTCGCACCGCCCAGCGTCCCCGCAGTAACGCTGCGTCGGCTGATGAGCAGTTATGGTATCGTTATACATATAGATTGATTTTCATGGATTAATTCAAACTTTTGTACATTGCATGTTTACTAACTCCTAGTCTATAAGATTAATTCTGGTGAATTTATTTTCGTTAACCTATTCTAATTTTACTCAGATCCTACGGTTTAAAGAGCTTGAAAAACTTGTATAATAATAATAGTAATATAAACATAATAATAAAAATAATAATAATATTATTCCTCATGTGTACCTCCCACGTCAACGGGAGGCCGAGGACTCTTGTACCTGGAGTGTACGCATGGCAGAGTAATACTGAGCATGGCATGTAACATCCTCAAGAGCTTAGATCCCCTCTCACAGTTTGTAAAACATCACGAAACTGTGGGAGTGGGAGCAGGATTGTTCAAGGCACCAAAAAGAGCCGCAGATGAACTCGGTCTCGCATTTGACATCAGGCGAGGAGGCCGGCGAGTTGCTGATGTAGAGTCAGTCACCGACCATCAGCCAAATCGTCTGAAACCCCGAATCATATCTGCCGAACAGGAAAAACTGTTTCGGCAGCTTGTCGATAAACCCCAGCATGGTGTCTTCTATAAGAACATAGAAACACAGGGTTTATCGACCAGGCTAACATTCGCCTTTTTAAGGTCAGCCGGGCCTAAGTCAGAGACCAAGAGATTCATTATGGCCTGCCAGGATGATGTTATCAACACCTTGGTCTACCGTAGCCATGTGTGGCGTGTAGAGGTTCCTGACATTAACTGCAGAACCTGCCGTCAGGCGCCGGAATCGCTCATGCACTTACTCTCTGCATGTCCCATATACGCGATTTCGGCTACATCCACCGACGTTACGAGTACTACCATCTAAAGTACTCGTACGGGGTAAACCAGACACCAGTGCTGCCTTACATCCCCGGAGATATTGAGTCCATTGTCGCGAAGGAGAAATGCCAGATTTACTGAAACTACTCGTTCCCGACGGTCAGGGTAATCCAAGCTAACAAGCCTGACATGGTCCTCCTCGACCATCAACTCAAGGTGATGTATGTCATCGAGTTCTCGGCACCTGCGAAGAAAAACGTCACCTTGAAGGAGAAGGAGAAACGGACCAAATACCGCGATCCCCGGTACGAGTTCCAATTGCTGTACCCAGGCTAATCGGTCAAAATTGGGGTCCTAATAATCGATGTACTCGCAGGGATAAAGCCTAGTGGCTGGCAGGCCAAATGCAGAAAGCGGTCATTCTCCGTCTGCTTAGGGCACACGATTCAGATATCTACAGTCACTAACCCTGCGGGATGTGGGGAGTGGCTATAGTTAATGCACCGGCGCGATTGCCGTGAGGTGTCGGAGGTCACGGGAGGACTATCCGGCATCGGATATTCCGGAAAAAAAATAATAAACGCCTTTATTCAGTAAGCTGCAAATTTCAATAATAGATTTTTTATTAACTAAATGCGTATGTATGTAAATGAATACAGATATAGGGCAAATAAATTGTCTACTATTAGTAGAATGCAATGGTGTAGGTAAAATTAAAAACATTTACGATTCAAAACCTCAAAACTATTGAATTAATACTACCCAATGGGAGCACATTGTTGTTTAAACGTTTATATAACTTTAATTAACGTTTGTGTAACGGTAATTAACGTTACATAAACGTTTAAACAACAATGTGTTCCCATTAGGTAATATCTAAAAGTTACATTTCCAACAAATACCATTTATAATTTTGTAGGATGTTTAGAAGTAATATGGTTTTATTGCTATCATAAAGTAAGGGACATTATCCAGGTATAAAGATGCCTACAGACATACGTACGTTCATGTACGTGCGTTCATGTACGCCAGTGTGTAGACAAAATTTTAGTTAAAAATCTGTCGAACATGTCTTTTGTTGCTGCTTGAATAGAATTAAGTGTGTTGGTAATATTTCACCACGTACATGAACGCGCGTACATGATTGTACATTATTTTATGACATGTACTTGTGTCTGTAGGTACGTTAAATCATTATTAATGAATCTTCATTTCTTTTAGTACAAAGTAGAAAATTATCATATTTATACCAAAAAAAATTTCACCAGTATAGTACTAGATATTACTTTCTATACTTATCACCAAATAAATATAAAATGCATTATTTTTAAACAACTACTTTCCCGATTCCATGCAATGACCAATATTGAATTTTTAAGACGATGATCTGTATACCATTTAAACGCAACTTCTATAGTATTCCAATTTTAAATGTAACATTTATCAAGAAAAAACTAATCTGCATTTAATTAAAAACCAGAGAGGAATTTAAAAATATTTATTTAGCCCGTTTTATTCTTCAATTGCATTATCTAACATATATTTGTAAACCTGGATTTCAGATTTTAATATCTATATAACAACAAAGATTTTTCTTACTTTATGGAATAAAGATTGATTAATAATAGAATATTACATATATAAATACATACATAGATACATACGAACATACATACATTGCAAATAGTTATGTGGTGCACAAAACGTGAAAATATGTAAAAAGTTAAGATTTTTCTTTCAGAGTGAGTATGTTTCTCTATACAGTTCCTCAAAAGAAAAATTAGGAATATTAAAATTCGTAGTAAAAATTATGACCACCGTTACAATCATCATAGGTTGTAGTATGATATTTTACCCAGGCAGATCTGGTAGGGATTCGGCCAGGTCAAACTGAATGAAGTTATAGTAGACAAGCCGACTTCCTTGAGTCCGAAAAGGATGTCATATTGTGGGTTCCGTGCTTCCGTATGCCTGCGATATAATGCACGTTAAAAAATCCTCATCTCATGACAAAGTGGAGGTTCGGTAAAATATCCAAGATAGTAATACCACTCATTATACAACCACAACTAAGCTTATTCCCTGTCATTGGCGATTGGGATTGATAACACGTATAAACAGGTGCTTTTAAAAGTAGGTTCGTAATTCACCCGTTACAGGTATCTTATATTATTGGTTTTTTTTCATTGAATTAAACTGGTTTTTCCTTATAAAGTTAAATTAGTAACCACAGGTTATAATTTTCGAGTGCAATTATTATTAGTATAATTTTTAATCAAAGAGCTCCCGCATTTTTATAAAAACTGCTGTCAATTAATACTGTTACTATTAAATATTTAATGTTCTAACGATAATCACTTAAAAAAAATGTTTAGTTACAATTTTTATTTTATGTAAAAATAAGAAGCAAAATATTTAAACAAATACTAATTTACATTTAAAGAACTTATTGATTTTATTTCAATACACTGTGGGTCGATAGTCATACTAGGGCATACTGTCTGATAGTGAATAATTTATGTACTGGTATCATTAAAATTACATTAATATGGTAGCAATTCACTGTCGTACAGTATAAAGAATATATTAAAATGAATTTACTGATGATTCAAACATTTTTTCAACAATATATTGAATAATAATTTTGTCTATATTTATGATTTTAAAAATATTCTATGAAAAAAATTGTATGAATTCAATACTTGACTTTAGTAATAATAATAACAATAATAATTTATTATCCATTAGACCAGTACAAAAATGACATCAGACTCTTCAAGAATAAAAATATAGAAAATAGAAAATACAGAAATATGCAAATGTCGAACACGTGTTTCAGACTTATTGGTCATCATCGGCACTATGTAGGTAAGGTAAAAGAGCATAACTTAGAAAAACGATACAAACGGAAACCACTGACAGGAAACAGCCGCATATTTGTGGATGCAATTGGAAGACTCTGTGTTTACAGGGTGAAAAACATATTGCCACGGAGGCAACAATAGTTACCTGCGTAGAGAGTGTTAAAATATTAAACCAATTTGTGCACATAACCAGAAGTATCATGTTATAACCGATTCAAACCATTTAAAATTAAGTTAAATAGTAGAACAACATATTTGATTAGATCTCATAATATTTCTAGGCAATTATCTGCATCATAACAATTGATTAGAGCGGTTTTTCGTATTAAAATATACAACAAATGATAAATTTTTACAACTGCTAAGAATTCTTTGTCGTCGTGGTATGTAAAATAATTATTACATTACAACAAATAACAGGAGCGCCTTTTTTTGGTATATACAATAAATAACGATCTATAACAATTGCCAAGTGAATCTTGTTATCTTGGTTTACAAAAGAAATATTACAATATACTAATTTTCAAGAGTGTCTTTTTGTCTTGGTATATAAAACAAATATTACATACAATTATTGTAACGAAGTGTTCTTTAAGCAGTATATTTCAGTCATTTTATTTTATTAACCGAATCACATAGGCTCACACTGTATAGTGCTAATTATTAGTTTAGCGTATTCTGAAAACTGACATTAGTTGTACAATCATTTATTTTTCTTTAAACATTATTCTTTTCTTTTACAATATATGGTATGTGTGCGGATGCGGTTTACAAAGGCTGATTTGCAAAAATATTGAACTTTTCGATAAAAATTTATCTACATGAAGTTTTTTCTTTCCTAAAAAATACTATTAGCGTTAAGAAACTTTATATTTCTTATACAGTGTGCTCAAATATTACAAAAACTTGAAATTTGCTTAAGAGTAAATTAGCCTTATCTCTAATTTTGGAACAAAATGTTACATAAAAAAGTTTATTCAAATTTTATAGCTAGTCAGAATCCAAAATTTCAACTGAATATTGGACTATTTATGAAGTAAAAGAATTTTTACTTCATAATGGTTAATCAGTTTTTACCACCCTTTTCTATTTAGCTGATCGTATGTATCAGAAAAACATTTTTGCATTTATAAAATATCTAAGAATGAAAGAGTACCTTATAGGAAGGTCAAAAACATGCGTTATAACTCGTAATTTACAAGAATAATAAAATTAAATCAAAATTTTGAATTTCAGTTGGATATAAAATTTTAAACAACTATTTTATTTAACATTTTGTTACAAAATTAAAGATAAGGCCAATTTACTCTTAAGCGAATTTAAAATTTTTGTAATTTTAGTACCCTATATAAAAAGTATAGTTTCTCAACCTGATTCGTATTTTTTAGGAAAGCTTTGAATATTTTAGCAATTTCACCTCTTGTAAACCCCATTCACGGACATATTTGTATATTGGATATTGTAAATATTTTACTATATCAGTTAAGTTATTATTTATAATTAAGGGAAAAAATTTTAGAAATGTTAATATATGCCTAATTTACCAGCTAAATATAAAATGGTATGTATTTCAGATAGTGTTAATAACAGTTATTTTTTAACTAGCTGATTTGAAACAGGCTGATGCTAATAATTTGAGTCCTTTTGTGATAGCAATTACGCTAGAATTAAAAGTGTGTCACTCAGATAATATGGTCAACTCATACGCTAGTAAAAGGCCTAATTATTCTGCCCAGATAACGGTTAATCCTTCAGACAACTATAAGACCAAAGGAATATTAAGTTACCTTGCATTGCACTGAAGACTGACTGTATCTACCCTGGCTGAAGCTAACGATTTGGGTCCCCTTGCGGTAGCAATGGAACTAGAACTAACAGTGTGTCAATCAGACTTTGCGTCGAACTAAGTACGGTTATAAACTACGCTCTTAAAAGACACAGCTGCTCACGTCCTGTTCCAGCGCATATAGGACACTTCTGGAGAAACCGGCTCTAAAAATTAATAATTTCGATTTGGAATGAACTTGGCTTGTAGTTTTGCCCGCTACGAGTTTTTTTATCAGCCTAACCACGTTTATCTTATTCTGCACGAGTCTACAATCTCAATTTGTTAAAAAAACAAGATATTTCTACTTGGGTGTATGGCAGTAGGCTTTTAAAACAATAATAGGTATTTATGTATATTTTAGTTAGTACCATTTATTCGTAATTGTTGTATTTACAGGTGTGTTAATAAAGTCATTTTGTAAAATTATCAGTTACTTGTTCTTATTTCTTGTTTACTTTTTCTAGATCCTTAGACATAACCAGTCTTCACTATAGCTATCCAAGACCCTATTGCCTGCTAATACGGAAAAACGCTGTTCTGCATTCTAAAGAGGAACTGGCGCTCGAGAAATCCGCAAACCGCCAATTACCGCCGTAGTTTATGGTGTCTTTTCTCATAAAGGAACAAAAAAACCGTCACACAACTACCAGAAGAATCTTTTTATGTGGAAAATAATTACAACTGCAAGGTTTAAGTTTATAAATGACATAGTAAACCATAACATTACCTAAGAAAGTCTTATCTTCTTGGTTTATAGATAAAATATCAAATAATAACAATAACCAAAAAAACCTTATATTCTTAGTATAGCAAATTATAATAATAGCCAAGGGAACCATATCATCTTCGAATCTAAATGAAATAGCAAATCATGATTCAAGGAAATATTATCGTCTTGGCTTTTAAATATAAAGCATAATATTATCCAAGAGAACCTTATACTACTATTGGTACATAGAACAATATTGAATGATATCTATGATCTTCGAAAGTTTAGAATGTGCTTCTTAATAGAAATGTCGTTAATACAGAATTAATAGTGAGCGAAAGTTAATTAAACTCATCTTTTCATATCGTATATTATAAAACCCCATAAAAGTAAATTCTCCAAATCCTTTCATACTGTAGTTGTGAATGCCAATGTAGATTAACAAAATCTAATAAT
This sequence comes from Rhamnusium bicolor, assembly GCA_029963845.1. NCBI lineage: Eukaryota > Metazoa > Arthropoda > Insecta > Coleoptera > Cerambycidae > Rhamnusium > Rhamnusium bicolor. The sequence continues at coordinate 70,258 of JANEYF010002709.1, read as the reverse complement.
ACTGATATTTAAAAATAACCCTGAAATAATAATCAAATTACACTACGCTACACTTTAATAACTGCTATCGATGTAAATATCTAAAATAAAAAAAATAATTAAACATGAATTGGAATAATTTTATTTTCAAACAATTCATAAATGGCAACGTATTGTAATATATTATTTGTATGTATTGTCTATGCTTCGTTTTATAATTTATTTGGTTTGAGTTTGAATTTAATGAATTTAATTGCATTGAGAGTCATCGTTTTCGGTAATTAATGATACTCGCTTTCGACATTATGATTTACAAGCTCAGCAACTCAGAGGTACTAGAAATTTTAAATTAAATTTTTAATTACTTCTCCATTGTCTAGATGCAAGTGTTTTTCATATTCATTTTATTTATAAATTAAATTTTATTTATTTTAATTAATGAAATACATCTAAAAACGTTCTTTGTTTACAAATTTACATAATAAATTAAAATTAACTATTGAACACAATTTACCAGTGCTATGCATTATTTAGCTAATTTTATCTAGATAATACGAGTATATGATTATCTTTCAATATATCTATAGTTTATTTTAAACTTATTTGCAACATAAAAAACGTCGGGTTTTTTAAAGGCGGTAAAGAGATTAAAGAAGCCGACGTTTTTTATGATGCAAATAAGTTTGATATAAACTGTAGATGACGATACAGTCAATTTATCTTTTAGATAAAGGATCACTTTAGATAAGATGTGTTTCCATAAATACCGCCATCGATTAGACTGTCTTCAAATGTACATACAAAGGAAGGTTTTTAGACAAACCTTGGGCACGTAATACCTGAATAATTGAATGAAAGAGAGCACCTCAAAAACAATATTTAGAAACAATTGAGCTAGCAGTCTTGTTACCTATAAGATTACAAATAGCTTTCGTTAGAAACTTCAAACTCCACATCGCTTAAAACAAAAGAATTACAGGGGATTGAAAATATTCAATTTTTTTGTTTTTCCTCAGTGATTTAATGGTGTAATAGTTACGGGTTGTCACGTTGACCGTTGACGTAATAACAATTTTTAATTATTTTTAACAAGCCTATTCTTGTTGGTGAGCTGTGATATATATAAGTTGCTTATATCAAAAACTACGTATTAGTTTTGAAGTTATAATATTTCATTGCATAAAAGAGAAACTGGTGCTTATCCTCAAAAATAAATTGAAAATCTATACGTTTTTTATTTATTTATTTATTTATTTATTTATTTATTTATTTATTTATAGAATCCAAACAGACTTGAGCCTAATTACAAGGATTCCTACATCTGATTACCAAATACACAATACCATTTATTTTCTCCATTCTCTTAACATAATAAAACTAGAGGGTAACACTACTATACATGTATCCTAATATTGGAGTTCAGTAAAATAGTTTATGATATTTTGTTTAAATTGTTTTAAGGGTGTGGAGCAAAAATCTAGACTGATAATACCATTGACCTCATTGGCCAATCTAAGCATGGCCAAGAGAGGAGCACGTAAGGTGATGATTGTTGCGGAAGTATAAAATAATGTGGAACTACGAATTCGTCGTGACGGGACGTTAAATGGAATTAACCCTAATAAATTAGTGTCATTTATTAAGTTATTTACAATTTTGTACAAAAACATAATAATAATGATTTTACGCCTAGTACCTAATGCTAAGATGTCAAACTAATTTCGAAGAAATGTAGATCTAATATTTGTGTAGTCTGGATACTGATTATATTTTTTGTAATGAAGATGTCTTAAAAATTTATTTTGTACTTTTTCAATCATACCCAGATACAATTGGGGTTCTGTATACCAAATAACACATGCATATTCTAATTTCGACCTCACAAATGCATAGTATAGAGTTTTTAACAATTTAATATTTTTGAAAGAAGCTGTTTGTCTTATTATAAATCCCAGCAATCTATTAGCAGCCGCTACTGTATTTGCAATATGTTGTCTAAAAGACAATTGATCGTTGTATGTTACACCTAGATCCTTAGTAACATTAAGTCTTGTTAAAACAGTACGACTACTTTTTTTTAATTTGTTTTTTTCTTTTTTAATAATAGTTTTATTTCTTGTGTGAACCAAGGAGGAAATTTAGTTGCATTGCCTAATTTTATTTTACTTTTAGGGATGCAGATTTCAAAAATGTCCAGTAGTATTTTATAAAAAGATTCAACAGCTTCGTTCACATTATTTTTATTTAATACTTCTTCCCAATTAGCATCTCTAACCATTTCCGCTAATAGTAAAAAATTTGCTTTTTTGAAGTTAAACTGAATTTTTGATTCAATGCAATCATTTACCTGGGTATTATTTTGATTAAAAATTATTTCTGTTTCTAAAGCCGGATGGTAGGTATCTTCTAGGACAATAGGAATATCTTCTTTGGTAACTTTACAATACAATGGATTTATTTCTGAACTTATTACTAGGTCCAATGTCTTACCTTGCAAATTTTTTATATTGTTATATAGATTAAATGAATTAAAATTTAGAAAATCATATAACATATGATATATTTTATTAACATACTCAGGTTTTATTATTTTAGTTTCTAATTCACAACTTTTTTTAATGCTCAGGTAGTTTGAAAACGCTGTTAAATAAGTCAAGTCGTCTTTATTTCTAATCACCTACGGTGCATTTTAATTTTCAACATTGTATGACGTATGTCAGCACATAGTGTTTTAAAAAATCTGACATTTTATTTGTTTCGTATTTATGCAATTCTAGAAACAAATAACAAAATAATTATGGGATAATACATAACCGTCCTTTCAAACCTGATATAATAACAATAATAAATACCTATAGTTGCTTACATTTTACACCGTCATTCTTATCGCGCTAGTATAAAAGTTGGTAGGTAATAGATCAAAAACAATACTTCCAATGCATTTATAGCACAAACTATTAAAACTGCTCAATTTAGGAGCAAGATTGCATTGGATTGGGATAATAGCAGGTAACAATTTAAATACCGTTTAAATTTATTTAGATTTTATCAGTGCTTTATAGTGGCCAGCTCATAAACTAGTGATTTATGCCAGATTTATTATATGCCAAGTACATTTAAAGATAGCTTTGTCTTAAAGAACGTTTTAAAGAAGTCTTAAGAAGTTATATCAAAACTAAATTATCTTTTAATCTTTATTGGCTTATGACTGACTTATCAAGGCATTTGTCCAAGTTAGGAGTGTTGAGTGTTGTAGAGAGTTTAGGACGTGTTGTAGTTTTATAATTTTTAGAATTTACAGTTAGCATACGTGTTACCACTTCGCCTACTCTAAGTTAAGGAAAACGTAAAATGAAGAATTTATTTATGTTTAACGGCAAGAATATAATTATTGTTATAGCTTTGTTCAAAAATTATCCACTTTGCTGTGTCGTGTAAATGATTAAAGATGCCGTTAGGATTTTGAACAAATTAAGTCACACTAGATCAATGGCGGCTGGTGGATTTAGGTTATAAAGGGTGTTTCGATAAGAGCGCAATATTTCAAGGTTCAATAAAATATGGTTTTCTGTAGCAAAGTATTGATATATTTATTGGGTTATAATGTAGACATTTGAGAGTTATGTATGGAACAACACATCTGGTAAATGGCCACCACGGTTTTGCTGGCACATGCATACATGTGGCGGTATTTCGTTGAGATATCGTCTAATTTCGACCTTCAATGCTTCGATGGTCGCGGGCTTGTTGGCATAAACCTGTGACTTCAGATAACCCTATAGCCAAAAGTCGAAAGGTGTTAAATTGCAAGAGCTTGGCGGCAAATTCTTTTAACCAAACCGACCAGGAAAAGACTCCTGCAAGACCGTCAATGTTTCGTGGGAGGTATGGCAAATGGCACCGTCCTGCTGAAACTACATATCATCGACAGCAATATCTTCGAACTAAGGTACAAGAAACTGGGTTATTATAGTACGATAACGTTCGCCATTTCTTGTTACTGCATTACTTGCCTCGTATTCGAAGAGAAATGGCCCAATGATTCCTCCAGACCACAATGCATACCAAACAGTGACATTTTGGATACATTGCTTTCTCATGAATGATTCATGGATTTTCTGAGCCCCAAATGCGGCAGTTTTGCCTCTTATCGATACCATCGATGTGAAAATGGGCCTCATCACTGAAAATGATTTTGTTCGCAAAATCGGCATTCACTACTTGTTGTTCAAGGATCCAATTGGTGAACTCTCTTCGCTGTGCATGGTCTATTGGCAGAAGTTGTTGAGTTAATTGAACTTTGTAGACATGGAGATGCAAATATTTAGTAAGAACATGCTGAAAAGTGGCTGTTGTAACGTCCAATTCTTGTGCACGATGACGAATCGACATCCCTGGACTCGCGGCCAGGCTCTCGTGAACGACCGTGATGTTTTGTTCTGAGCGACCTCTACGAGATCGTGTTGTGTGTTTGACATCACTAACCAAACCAGTACTTTCGAATTTTTCGATTATTCTTTTCACAATAGATGAATAAGGAACATTATTTCGACCGAAATTTGGACGCACTTTACGAATCTTGGAAATCAAACATTCACCATTTTGATAATAATATTTTCTCGTTTTCTCGTAGTTCTATCATGTAATACTCCATGTTTACTAACTCCCATCTGTCTCCTATCGACCTGTCATGTCATAATCTTGTGACATCATGATAGCCAAACTGGTGCGCTATTCAAATCTTGCGCTTTTATCGAAACACCTTTTACAGTATCTCAATATTGGAGCATGGAACTCAAGCAATATTTTTAGGCACGACTATCAATACTGATTGAAGAAATTTAGCAGAAAAAAAAATTAAAAAATTTGAGAAAAAAAGTTACAAAAATGCGCAGCTTCCCAGATTCCTTCTAGACCATTAGTAAAATCTTTGCAAACTATTTTTTCTTTTCGTAATCAGAAGGAAAATTTATCACCCCGTTTTTTTTGTTTTTCGAAAATTTTGATTTTTTTTGTAAAGTTATGACACTTTGAAATTTAAATCCTTCATTGTGTAAATTTTAAAATGTCATAACTTTACAAGAAATTAAAATTATCGAAATATTTTACTAATTGCCTAGAAGTAATCTGGAGCGGCAGCGCATTTATGTAACTTTTTTCCTCAAATTTTTTTTCAATTTTTTTCTGCAAAACTTTTTCAATCAGTACTGATAGTCGTGCTTCAAATATTGCTTGCGTTCCATGCTCCAATACTGATATATGGTACAACCTAAGTCCATCAGCCGCCACTGCAGTAGGTCCTCTGTGGAGACAGTTGTGTGGTAAAATAATAATGATGACGTTAGCTGCAACAATAAACTACCAATATATTTCTGGTAATTTTCATTTAACGTCCTGTTTACTATCAGTCGTCTAGAATATGATGGTGAATAGGGTATTTCTTTACCAGGCTGTTAAACTTTATCTGTCTGTTAGTTATCAAACTATTAAGTTGAAAATGGTGAATATGGCTGTTACTGACTTAAAAGTATCAAAAGCAATAGAGAGCGTGGCGCTCTCGACACTTTCCCCACTAATCGAAGCACCGATCTCTTAAAACGAGTAGGAGGCAACCTGTAAAGGGATGAGTTATGTAAAACGTTTTTTAGGCACCCTTGTTTTTCAGCATGTTTTGGTTAATTTTATCTAAATTACTCAAACATTATAATAATCAGGCAAAACTAGAAAATTTTTAGGTCGGATACCAAGACTAGTCGGGAAAATAAAATTTTCAGGACTAATCTTGTACTTTTCGATCTAAAAATTGTCGAGTAATGCATGACTTTCAGGACGTGAGCCTAAGACATTTATTTAATAAATATGAATAAAATTAAAAAAAAAACCTCAATAGTAATATTTTCACACTAAAATTTATTTCGCAATATTTTGAACTAAAACGTCAATCTATATTTCTATGTTCGTTTGTAGACAATTAAAAGTTCATCTAAAGCCTCACCGATATGGACAGTAACACAGTAAAATTCTTCCTACAGAAATTTTGCCATGACTGCTAGCTATACAGCTTGTTGGCTAGAGTTGTAAAATAGTGTGTAATTATATTTTACAGAACGAAGAAGTATTTAGGAGAAGAGTTTTAACGTAAACATGCAATCAAATTTTATTTTAACTATTACAGCACGCAAGGATTTTAAGCAGCTAAATTACAGTTAAATAAACTTTTAGGTTTTTAATAAACTGTGATATTTTAATTTTAGAACAAGACATTTTAATAACGTGTTTTGTGACTATTAAAATGACATGCAAAATGTTAGTACCATGTAATACAGTTACAAGAAGTATTAAAAATTTTTATGTGTATTTAGACTGCTGTATACCGTGTGTCCCAAGTTCGATGCTCACCATTGGGATTTTGGAAACGGAAAGAGCTACAAGGTCAGTTAAATGGGATCCGTTAAGAAATCACGGCTAACTGAAACTGTTTTTGAGATTTTCCCAAAAAAAAAAAAACAAAATTTTATAATTTCTCTTTTGGCTGTAGCCAATCAATCCTAGGTCAGACACGTTTTAGACTTTTACGTTATTAGGACACTTTTTGGGGGCTAATATTTTGGTCTAGAAACGAATGCTCGATATTCTTTTGTTTTCAAAATATCCGAGGAAATTTTTGTTTTTCTTATGGCAGCCATATTGGATTTTTTGTTTTTCAGATTGCGCTTAAAAAGAGCTTTCAAATGATATATATATGCCGAGGAAAAATCGTTCATCAATGGACTAATTTAAGAAAAGTTATCCATTGTTTAACAAAGCAAAATAGTAGGCCATGAAAAATCAGAAAGATTTTGTAAAGCCAGAGACAAGGAAGTTGCATACTCATGGGGCGACTAATTATTATCTATGTACTTAAAATCTACTGTAAATTGCTTTATTTACACAATTTTCTAATAATATCAATTTTTAGACGATCACTAAAGTTTTATTTGTCATAAAATTTTCAAAAAAGTGTTCAAAATTTGAAAAATGCTTTACTAAAAACAACCAAATTCACACATAAGTAGTAAAATTCAGTAAAATATAGTAGGCTGAGGTTTAAAACAAATAATAAGCATTACTGTTAGTTGACAGTTGATACTAAATAGTAGTGGCATTATTGTAAATTGTTCAAGAATACTTATTATTTCTGTTCAATCAAGAGTGTGGTTATTGCAAAATGGCGCACAAATTTTCAAATGAAGAAAATGATATATTAGAATGTTATTTAAAATATTTAAATAAAAATTCGCAAAACGCAACGGCTTCCTATCTAGAAACATTTTTGGAGAGAATGCAACCACATAGAACAATTTTTGGAATAATTTTAAGCCATTTCTTAAATTACGGGAGTTTTGATAATAAAAGCGACCAGTATGATACTGATAATGTTGACCGCACAAATAATATTCTCGAAGCTGTTAACACTAATCCCCGCATATCAGTGCGACAAATTGCTAGCGAAATAAGACAACTGTACACAAGACATTAAAACAATGGAAATATCATTCGTACAAACCTACGATTGTCCAAGCCTTAAACAATAATGATTTTGCTAGAAGACTGGAATTTTGTCGTTGGTTAAATCAGAAATACGTAGAACAACCTGATTTTCAATCGAGAGTTATATGGACCGATGAAAGTCGTTTTACAAATCATTTTATTTGGTACTATTGAATAACATTTTTAGGAGCTTTTCAATAAGGCATAATAAGGGGGGATGTTACTATTTAAGAAAATGTGTTGTGATGGCTGAACTCTGGGTTGTATGAAGAGGTCACTTCGTGAATCATATTGGTTACCCTCCATGTTCTTGAAACGGTTTTGATAACTTTTCAATAACTATTTTAGTTCCAAAGGTATATAGCATTGTAAGTTTTCAAATAGGCATCCTACAACACATTTTTTTTAAATTTTGCATATTGTTCAACAGTTTAGTATTCCATATTATAAACTGATGACCAAATGAAACTAATAATGTCATTTTCTTGTGTAACTTTAAAGAAGAATATGTTCAAAACGATAGAAGATATTGAGATGTGGTCTTGAAGATTTTCTTGCAAATTTCGTCAGAAGGCTTAACGATTACATTAAACTACTATAGAAGACGTTGTATACAGCGTGCAAAATGAATTACAATTTTTCAAAATTTCATTGGTTCCGAAAATGTAAAAAAGCAATTGTAGATTTTTATTTGTCATATTAGGAAAAGCTATGGACTAATGGGAAGAGACGAGTTTGGGAGATTTTTGATTCTCTGATATTTCTAAATACAATTTTTTCTGGAAATGATTCACATATTTCTACATTGACATATCACTCTTCAATGAACAGTTGAAACAAAGATATTTTATTTGAATTTGATTCAGCAGACATGCCTTTAACCATCCCACAATATTCGCAATTAATATAATATTCAATATTATTCATGAGTGGAGATTTACTGACCAACTTACGATTTTACGTAGTTTCCTGTTTAGTGCTCTGCCGATTGAAAACGAATATGAATTTAACAATTTTCAAGTACGTTTTTGAATTCGCTATATCTCCAAATCCAATGAACTGATATAATTCATCGTAGTCTTAAAATGTAGAGGGAAATTCATTCTTTCGAAATCTGTTACTAGTTCTGTCATGGTGACAACTTTAATTAACAAAAGAGAGTGAAAAGGAAGGTCTATTTTCAATTGCGTCAGCCATCTCGAATTTTAATGTTTCAGCCATCTTGATATTTGATATTTGTAGCCTATTGAATCAGCTAACTACTATCACCAAGTTCGCTAAAATCAACTTAGAAGCAATAATTTGGCATAGAAAATTAAAAAGTAGGTTTTTTTGGCCACGTGTATTTCTATGACTGGCGCATTCGCCAAAATTATAAAAAAAATATATAAATTGGAATTAAAAATAGAGATAACAATAACAATAGCTTCGAACTTATGTTATTACTTAATGGCTATATTATCGCACAGATTTTGTTATATCTAGAAGACACTACCTTTAATAAGATTAAAACCTACCATTATCAAAATATGTAGGAGCAGATTCACCATGAAACTAAAAATCTTTCATAAAGTTAAAAATTAGACTTATAGATTATACAAAACTTAATCTCCTGATTAGCTTTTTCCATTTTTTTGATCAACCGAAATAAAATTTTTTTGTCTACATATTAAAGAAAAATACGAGTAAAATTGTTTTTTAGACAAATATGTCCTTGATGGTGGAGAGTGTGGCATGCAAAAATTAACACAAATAAGTTTATTTTTAAATAGGCATTTACAGCTTCCTTTTTAGTAACAAATTTTATAAAAAATGTTTAAAAATGTTTCTTTGGTTTTGATGACAAACAGAAAAATTTTAAAGATCATATAACGAATTTCAGTTTGTGTTTTTCATTTTCTATAAAATTTCGTGCCGATTTTTCTTAATCATATCGAGGGCATCATATCAGAAAGGAATAAACGCCAATGCAAGTGCTATGTTTATGCGCTCTTCTGTTATGATGACCTCAATATATTGTTACTTGCTTACCTCTCACAAACTGAGTCAAGAATATGAGTATGTTGAAGTTTTAATGTAAAACTCATCTCCTAAAGTATTTCCACTCCATTATAAATATTAATTATCAGTCACAAATTTAATTTTCGGAATACTTACACCTGTTCAACTCTCTAGCATTATGTAAAATTAGGAGCTCACTAAACCCGAATTAAAATAAAACCAAACCTTATTTAAGTGGTGAGGCGAGGAGCAGCAAAGTATTTAGTAGTTTTCCAATTAATAAGTGTTGTTTTCACGAGGTCGTTATTTTTATAAAATTTTAAGTCTCGTATATAAATTTCTACTGACATGTACTTTCTTCATAAAAATTTCACAGAAAATAAAAATAATACAAAATATTGCAAGCAAATATCTCCAAGCTAGAATCTTAAAAAGGCTTTTCTTTGTTCATTTTACATTACGGAGAGAAGCGTGTCAACAATTCACTACAAACAAGAATAGAAAGCAATAACAATTCCATATGAACAACTCAATAACTCACTACCTTTACAAATATACCGATTGTAAAGCACCATAACAATCGATTAATATCCGTAGTATATAAAGATGGTATAAAGACATAAAAAAAAGTTGACACACCTGCACTGTCAGACATCGTTGTTTATTTTGTAGATACTATTTAAAGGTTTTCATTTAAGAATAATTGCTTTTGTAAACATATTGTAACGATCATTTTCGGATTTTAGGTTTACTGCATAATATCTCTCAGGAGCTATTGTTCTCTAGTTTGCCCTATTTTATTTGTCGATATTCTATTATTTTATATAAAAGTCAAGATGAATATTCCATTGTATGTGTATAATAAGAAAACTTCAACATTAAAACATTGTAAAAGTACATGCGGAAAATGTTTTTAATTTTAAGTTATCTTACTGTGTCTGAGTTTACCTATTTCTTGTTATGAACATACTAAGTTACCTGACGATATTTCTAAACTGAAGAATTAGACTGAGTATATAAATGTAAGAACGCATACAATGTTTTTCACCGGAGTACTACAAGTTTCCTTTTACTTACAATGTTATTGCCCCAAGAACTAATAAATTATGTTACGGATACAATTTGCCTGTTCATTTTAGTACTGTGAGTTGTGGCAAAAGCAAAAGCAGCTGTTTTTAAATTCTTATTGAATTGTGAATTAATTGTGTGTGAAGATGAGTTCCAAAAGAAAAAAATTATTAAAGAATTAAAAACTGATAATTGTAATAATGCTAAGTAAGAAAATGAGGAAATTGTATTTATTAAATGCATAAGATCGCAGAGGCATGATTTTTATTTTGTAACATAACCTATATTATAAAAATGTGTTCATTTTCTGATAAATATTTTACTAAAGCTTGGTTTTAATACTCGCTATTAGTAATTTTCAATTAGTAAAGGATTCTGCACAATCCTTATGGAAAATGGCCCTCGGGGAAATTCGCTGAAAAATTTAGTGTCGTGGAGTTTGTAACTCGCTGAACAAAAATCTTCATGGCTATAAAGTACAAAAGTTAATCTTTTTTTGGTGCAGGAGCTTGAATTGCTTCATTTCATTATTTCATATAACTGTAGTTTATTCATTTTCTTTGCGCGTTTAATAAATCTAAAATGGTCACATAAATAAACATTTCTTGTGAGCAGAAATATAATTTTTTCTCTTAATAATTATTTAAATTAATCTACAGGGTGCTCATCTATAGTTTGTTTCAATAGTGCATTAAAGTCCTTATTAGAAGACTTTGGGAAACTACTGTTTTTATATAAAAGTGGTATAGCTTCAAAAGGGGCACATTTTAAATATATTTTGAAATATACACGGTGATTGACTACAACGGAACATCGTCGAGGTCATTTTTTTTAAATGGAACACCCTATATATTTTTGCACTTTTGAATTCAGCGTATTACCGTTAAATCATAATTTTAATTTTTATTTCTAACTGATCTAGTAGCCGTGATATTGACATAAAGTAACAATAATTGAAAATTATCTTATTGACGTTTATTAATTATTGTGATAAAGTATTTCAGTATTTACACTTATTTTAAATTATAAATTAGTTTAAAATTCGCACTTTTCAATAATGAAATCCTGGAGAGAAAAAATGGTCGATACAGTTTTAAGACAGCCATCTAAAAAATCTTTTGAGATGTTGATGGAATGATTTGACAATACGAAGAAAGTGAAATATGAGAAAAAGGAAGGAAGAGAAAATATAGTAAATGAAGAAAACAATACAGTCATACTTTTTAGCGTTTGAGCGCAACTGAAGATCCTCATCGCAATATAAGAGAATTTGAAAGAGAAAACGATATTAGCTGATCTTCAGTTTATCGAATCCCAAGAAAATATAACAAATTTCAATTTCATTGCTACCACGTTCAACTGATGGAGGAACTGAGGGAGGAACTGATTGATAGGGATTATGAAAACCGAATACAATTTGGTCAATGGGCACAACAAAAAACAAGGGAAACAAAAAAATGTTTACTTTGTTTTGTTTGCCGATAAAGCAACGTTTCATAAAAATGGATGTGTTAATCGCCATAATTTACATTATTACGACACAATCGATCCCTACCTCTCACGAACAAATATCCAAAAAAATTGGTCTTTGAATATTTGGAGAGTAATTGTTGGGGTTTATTTGATATGACCTCATTCTGTTGATGGACATATGAATGATCAAATTTATTTGGAATTGGCAAGACAACTACGAAAACTACTGGAGGATGTTCCCAGGGAGATTAGAGAGAAAATGTGGTACCTACACGATGGATCACCTGTGCATCACACTGAAGGTATTCACGAACAATTAAATGATGCTTTTCCGAAATGCTTGGATAGGAAGAGGAGGATACCATAATTGACCAGTCAGAAGCTCTAATTCGACCAAACTGGACTTTTTTTTGGATGTGTGTTAAGGAGCAACTGTTCAAAAATACTACAACTACAAAAGAAAATATGAAAAACCAGAATAAGGGAAATATTTCAGAATATTTTAAGAAATGTCATTTTTTGCGTGTTTATACATACTTATATTTCATTTTTTACTTTTTATAGTCCAAATCTTTTATTAATAAATAATAATAAAGCGGGATAGTAGTTAAAATATCTAAATATAATGTTATGGTTTTTTTTCCAAATATCTTTAACTGTCAGTGACAGGGTCCTAAGTAATTGGGGTGGCTAAAACATAAATCTTGATCCTTATATTGAAAAGTTAGGGCCAGTCAGTTAACTCTAATTAAAAGTTAAATCAAATTCAAGTTTGTTGTTAACTAATTAATTAATTTCTTAAGTTATATAGAGAAAAAGAATCGACCGTATAATTGTTTTAATGTTCCAGTAAGTAATGTTTTATGTTTTACCAATTATAAAATATTAATGTTATCTTCCTATTCATAGTTTTGTAATGGAGACATTAACTTTAGCAAATGGTTTTGAATATTTATGTTTTCATTATGTCGGTCAATTAAAACAATTTAATTAGTAAAACTTTCCAATGAGGAATCTAATTAACTACATACTCGTATAATCCTTTAAAGGTAGATGATTTAATTTAAAACAGTATCGATCTTCTTAAATTTCTAATTAAATGTTTTTGTATTAGATAAGAATTAATTATAATTTTTGTGTGTCAGTTTTGGAGATACTGATTAGGCGAAAACTGATAATAGCTATTTAATACCCAGGCTTGTTGGAGGACCCACAATTAATGAGATTTTCTGTTAACCTCTTAAAAATAGCTTTATTAGGTTGTCTTCTTTGTGTCTATACACAAATTGCTATAATTGAAATATATTTCGGCTGCAACATCACAATTGTTATTACTTTGAATAAAGCATTCTAGCATATCATATTTCTCATAATTCTCGTAAGACATTTTCACTTTTACGATTAAATGAGGTGTAATTATAACGGAAACAAAATTATTAATATGCAATTAACTGACAAACGGATAAACACTGTCATAGATGACACACTTGGAATAAATATAAAAAAACGAAGAAAGTAATCTACTAAATGATTATTTTCGCTATTAAATACTTACACATCGAAAGCAACCCCACATATGATATATAGTTTGAAAAAGTAAAAAAAATTCCTTTTTAACTAAACTATAACCAACTATGATGCCAATTTAAAAAAACACAACTTTATGCCATAACTCGTAATTGCACCTTTTTTCTAATTTTCTCGACGCCATACAGAAAAAAGTGTGTGAAGAATGTAAAAGTTGTTTTTTCATTACTTTACAAACATCCATGATATTGACATGTGTCTAAAAGTCGAAAAATCGAACTATTCTTCTTAACTCGAAAACAAACAACGATAGCAAATTTTTATTTTCGCCAGTAAATTTGTCTGAAAAAAAGAGATTGAGAATGTGTCATCCATTTTTTCGGATTTCTTACAATTACCGAGTTACCCTATACAAACATCGAAATTCGCCCACCCTGTACCTATATAATCTAAGAAAATTTTAAGACATTTTGAAGAGAGATTTTCTCAAGTTTGGGGTACGGACATGTCAAAGATGTTTCTTTGTTCGCAGGAGAGGTCGAGATCACAGTTGTTACAGCGATGTCATCTCCCCTCTATGTAAAAATCCTGTTTTCTTAAATAATGTGATCGCACATATCGAAAATGCTAGCAGTTCACCCATGCTGTTTACATCGAGGTCTAGCGTGATGTCGAGATCGACACAACAAATTTGTTTTTTCAAAGCTGTAGAAAGGAAGACGTGGTGCTTGCACCTGATTCGTTCAGTCATATCATTAAACATCCTTTCAGTCACACGCGTCGTGGTATACTACCCAATCAGCACGGGTAAATCTTTTTGGTAATGGTAATGGTCATGGTAATGGTGGGGGAGGCTGACGCCTGGCAAGTAGGCCACAGACGGGCCCTTTTTACCAACCCCCAGCTGTCCCCTCAGCCATGTGCTTCTCTTGCTCCCTCGTCGAATCTTTCCGACCTTCTGATGAAGGTCAGGATGTCACTCATTGCGAGGGAGCTCATCTCCCTCCCTTAGAAGCGCCTCAGAACCGAAGATACTGTGTCTCAGGCGCCCAAACGCTTCACATTGTCCCAGGAAGTGGTAAGATGTCTCTTCATCACTCCTGCATCTTGGACATGTAGGGTCTTCCTCAATACCTATCAATGATAGATGCCTCTTAAGTCTGCAGTGGCCTGTCAGAACACCGATTAAGAGATTCAGAGTCTTACGACTCCGTCCCAGCAACCAGTCCGATCTCGATTTGTTCGGCCCCGTCACAAAATCTCGGGTTTGTCTGCAGGCCCTGTTGGTCCTCCAGTGCGTCCTCAGTGTCTCGTGGGCCCACTCATTGAGGGCCGTTGTGACCTGCCTTGTTGAAATACCTAACATAGGCTCAGGCCCGTGACAGGGTTCCTCGGCTCCGAGTCTAGCCAATTCATCGGCCTTCTCGTTGCCTGGAACTCCCATATGTCCCGGGACCCATACCAGTCTCACTTGTTTATGCCTGGCCAGTTCTTCTAGGACATCCCCACACTCCTGGACGAGAGCTGATCTCGTCCTGGGGGAGCACACCGCCTTTAGAGCAGCCTGGCTGTCGGAGCAGATGTATATTATCTGTTCCGCCTCACTCCTAACCTCAGCCCTACCTGCCACCGCTAGAATGGCGTAAACCTCTGCCTGGAAGACCGTGGTGTACAGGCCTAGAGCAAAGCTCTCCCTGTACTTCTTTGCTTTCCAGATATATTCCCGCCCCGGAAGACCATCTAGTGGCCAGCCGAGATCCGTCTGTATAACACACCAGAGAGTCCGGGCGGAAGTCAATTCTTCCTTCACTCCACTCCTCCCTACTAGGAAAAGTGAGAGTGTAATTCCTTTCCAACCTTAGCTGATCTTTCGCTTCTCTCACCTTCAGGACAGAGAGGGATTTCCCTCTCCGTCAGTCCAGCAATTGCTGCGTGACCTTCAGCTCTGCCTGAACACTGCCAGCTCCCAGAATCCCGCATTCTCAGATAGGCCGCCATAGCCTCCCTCTTTATCCACGAGGGAAGCGTTGGCTGGCCTAGCAGAACCTCTAGAGCAACTGTCGGTGTCGTCCTCATTGCGCCAGTGATCCCTAGGCAGGCTAGTCTCTGGACTTTTGCCAGCTTTCGGGACGTCATCGCTCTGTCCACGCTCGGCCACCAGACCACGGATCCATATTGGAGCCTAGGCCTGATGACCGCCGTGTACAGCCAGTGTAGGATCTGTGGGTTGAGGCCCCAGTCCCTACCTACCGCTCGGCGCAATTGCCAGAAGGTCGCCGTCGACTTTTTGATGACGTTGTCGATATGCGGCCCCCATGACAGTTTGCTATCTAGGGTCACTCCCAGGTACCTAACCTCCTGCACAAGCGCAAGAGGTTTACCGTACATGGTTGGTGCCCTAAATCCTCTATTTTCCTTCTCTTGGTGAATAGGATCATCTCAGTCTTAGATGGATCGACTGAGAGACCTGTTTCGCCGCACCATCTTTCTATTATTCTACAAGCTACCTGCGTTCTGTTGCAAACGACATTTAAAAAGCGGCCGGTCACTAGGACCAGCCCGTCGTCCGCATATGCCTGTGCATAAAATCCTTCCGAAGATAGGCGCTCCAAGAGACCATCCATTATTAGACACCATAGATGGGGTGATAGGCAGCTGCCTTGTGGACAGCCGCCCCTCACCCCGACGTCCAATTGGCAGTCTCCTAAAGCAGCACTAACTCGTCTCTCTTCCAGCGCAGATTTCACCCATCTGACAAGTACTGGAGCAGTACCTCTAGTCCGAAGGGCATCGCAGATAGTAGTAGTCCTTGCTTTATCAAAGGCACCCTCTATATAAAAAAATATTGCTAGGGTGACCTCCTTATGCAGGAGGGCCCTTTCTACCTTATGCACGACGGCGTGAAGGGCTGTCTCCGTGGACCTCCCTCGCCTATATACGTGCTGATTCTTGTGGAATGGGTACCTAGCTAGGTCCCCTTCCAACAGATATCTGTCCACTATCCTTTCCAGTACTTTTAGCAGGAAGGACGTGAGACTGATCGCCCTAAACGATTTGGCAGCTGTGTACTCCTTTTTTCCCACTTTGGGGATGAAGACCACTTTAGCTGACCTCCAGGTCAGGGGAACATATCCCAGTGCCAGACTGGCCACAAATATTCCTCTTAAATGCGGTAGAAGAATATCCAGGTCCTTCTGAAGCAGAGCTGGGAAGATCCCGTCTGGCCCCGCTGCTTTAAAGGGCTCGAACTCATTCACTGCCCAGACTACAGCTCCGTCCTTTACAATCTCCTCGGCAAGCCGCCAGTCAACTGGTGGCATCGGCCGCTCCGAGGGTACTGCAACGGCAGGGCGTTCGCCCGGGAAGTGAACCTCTAAGAGGTGTCTTAATGACTCCTCCCTAGAAGTAGTCCAAGTCCCATCTTGCCTTCGTAGTGATCCTATTGTCTCCCTTGTCTCGCAGCTGAGTATTTTCATCAGTCTGGCGGTTTCCGGTAGGGAGTTCATTTCCCCACAATACTGCCGCCAGCTTTCTCTCTTGCTACGCCTTAGTTCCTGTTTAAAATTTCTCTAGCCTCCTTGAAGTCGTCCCATTAGGAATCCGTCCCTCTCTTGACGGCTCGATTGTTAGCACGTCTGGCCGTCCGGTGCAGGTCATCAAGCGACCTATTCCACCATCGGGCCCTACGTACTCCCACGGCCTTGAGTAGGCAGGCCTCCTCATATACTGAGACTATATGACTTTCTAGGCTTTCTACCTTTATGTCCAATTCCTCAGGGGAGAAAATCCTCTCCCCCGGTTCGTCTTGAAGACTTGCCAGAGTAAAGAGATACCTCTCCCAGTCAGTTTTCCTTGGATTTCTTCGGAGGGTGTCCTCTGTCCTATCTGACGCAATCTCGAATCTAATCATCCTGTGATCGGACATCGAGATATCCTGAGTTACCCTCCAGTCAGAAATTTTTTCCATCAAACTTTGAGAGATCAGCGTAATATCTATCACCTCCTGGCGGATGCGGTTGATAAACGTTGGCTCTTTTCTTCTGTCCATAACCTGTAGGTTCGTCGACGCCAGGTACTCTAGTAGAGCTTCGCCCCGGGTGTTGACGTCGGAGCTGCCTCACACTATATGATGAGCATTGGCGTCGCATCCAATTATTAATGGAAGACCTTCATTCCTTGCAAATGCGACTATATCTTCTAATTCCTGAGTAGGCGGTAGTCGCGCGTTATCATATGGAAGATAAATACTGCTAACTACTACCTTACATTTAATATTTCTTACCTTATATTCTAGGACGACTGTTGTAGCATCCTTGGTTCCAAGTTGGGGCAGTGGCACCAACTGCAGATCCTGGAGGCTACTATACAAGTTCTTGGTCGGTCGTCCCCTCCTTCCTTTCCGACTATCACCTGGTAGCCGGACATTCCTAATCGCCTAACTCGATTCCTAAAAACGTAGGGTTCCTGAATTAGTACAATTTCTCCAGTTTTACCTGTCAAGATGTTCACCAGTTCCCCAGTGGCATCCTGACTGTGCTGGAGATTTATTTGACTCACCCGCAATAGGTCCATGGGGGGGATCTGCATGGTGCGGGTTTGGGTGACCTATTTCCCTCCTCGGTCGGCCTCGACATGTCGACCCCGGAAGGCCCCTGGCGAGTGGCTCCACCATGTCTTGGCCAACCATGAAGATCAGGTGCCACCCACCAGGATCTCCTGTTGTCTCCAGATGTCGCCACGCCCCAATGTTAGGGAGCGGTTCTGGAGAGCCAACACTCTAAGGACTCGGCTAAGGTCGACCTCTTGGCTTCTCAGCCAGAAGCCAACCCTCTCCGGCCATGGGGCATCAGTCGCTCGCAAAGCGCGGAAGCTGACGTCTCCCTCGACCAGAGTTGCCCAGTCCTCTAGGAGCCAACGTCTGGAGGTTTCATCCTCGGCAGATATCAGGAACCAGCCCGGTTTTACCCGGCTCGAGTTCCTGAAATGAAGTTCCGGACCCTGAGGACCCCCTTCGGGGCCCGCCATGGTCCGCAACATCTCCTCCACGAGATGTCCTCTCAGACGCTCTGCCTCCTCAGGTGTGATAATACCACCTCGCGGCTAGACATTATAACGACCTGATTCTCTCTCCTGGCAGCAGAACTATAGCTGGCCAGTTGTGGCCCGGCCCCAGAAGCCCGCAGGTTTAGAGCCCCTGTGCTTCCCCTAAGTAAAGGAGACACATGGACCGCATCACCTGCTGGTCTCAAGGGTGTCCGGACCGCCCTGGCCCGCTTGTTCCGCCGCTCTGGAGGGGTGGTCTTCTCTGCAACCCTCTGCCGCTTGGAGCCCTTGGTCGGAGGCTGAGTAGTTGGAGGTCTTTGCCGTCTCCCAGGTTCCTCTACCTCCCTCACCGAAGCAGGAGCAGAAGGGAGTGAGATTGGTTGCCTTTTGGCTTCCCTTCTTTCCTCCCTTCTTGCCCACCTTGCCTTAGGGCCCCTCGTGTTAGAGGGTCGGTCTCTGTACGCCTGCCTACCAGTCCGGTGCTCCTGGCTTTCCTTGACGGTAAGCCTAGAACTCGGGTCCGGTTGGCTGGCACTCGCCGAAGCAGAAGAGGCTAGAACAGAGCCCTCCAGTTCTACCGGTCGAAGTGAATCTCCCGGCACTGAACTTTTGGTTTTCTGCTCCTTCCTCCTGCTTCTGACTTTCTTCTTATATGCTTTCCTCCTTTCCCTCTTTTTTCTGAGGGCATCCTCGGTGACTTCGTCCGTGGTAGAACCTTTCGGTCCCTCCTCAGACTCGTCACTAGGAGACCTCAGAAGATCTTCCTCCTGGTGAGGTAGCGGCTCTGTGGCCACCACCTCCACTTCTGAGCTAGGGTGCTCTGATTCAACGGGTACGTTGACTTTTTCTTCTTTTTCTTTTCTTTCCATGGGTTTTTGGGGGGAGTTTGTGTGTCTAGATGTCTCTCTGTGTAAGTGTAGGTGTGTGTGTGTGTGTGTGTATAGTGTTGATGTATGTATATGCTTAGGCTGTCTGACTCCTCGGATTCTCCCTCCTCCCGGTGAAGCACAAGGCTAGGCTTTATCCCGGCGAGAAAGGTTGGCAGCCACTAGTGAAGCATCCCGAAGAAAGCAGCAGGGACCTATTCCAGGCGCCACCTGGCACTACTACAAACTCTGGGATTATACACCGGGTGAAAGGGCAGCCCCCTACGCTGGCTATGCAAGGGTGGGCCCCCTATACTATCCGGCGGCACTGGGTGTACCATCCCCAGCTTCTTTCACTGCTACCTCTCCAACACCATCCCAGTCCAGGAGCCCCGCCTCGAATCTCCCCCTGGAAGAGGGCGAACCCAGGAGTCTTTTTGGCCAAGCATTTGTGTGTAGGTGTAAAGTGTATATGTGTGTGTGAGTGGATCTCTCTTAGTCTGGCTCTTCCCCTCGGCCTGTCCGGCATGGGAGTCCCTGCCGGTAGCTAAGCTACCGCCGGCATAGCCCTCAGTTCATTAGAGCACGCAAGCCCCCTCACCGCGAGCAAGGTGAAGATCCTTCGAGGTCTGTTCACTAATCATCGAAATCGACCTCTATGAAAATGATTATCAACGCAGATTACATTATTGTAATAATTGGTTTTTGACCCAACAAATACAAGTAAATAATTTTCCATATAAAATTCTCCTTTCGGGCGAATCGATTTGGAACAAAATTGGATAAGTACAAATGGTTCTGTTAAATGGACAGACAGATCGACAGACATATCAGTCATTGATCTTGTGGTGTGATATTAAAAACAAGTATTCTCACGACGATGTATGTAGGTTTATGTTATATAATTAAATAAAGATAATTATTAGTTATGTTAATTGTTTATTATTTTATTCTAAATTAAAATAATGATTTTTTTATATTTCACACATTCAGATAATTATTCTAAAAAAACTGATTAATGAAATATTTTTTTATTGTTCTCAAGTTTATTTCAAATATAAAAGAGACGTTATACAGATAACTCTTTTACAAACAGAGCAACTAATTAAATTAAATAAAAGTTGAGACCTCGTTAAAAAACCACTAACGTTGAATTTAATCAGTAATAAATCATGCACATTATGAATATTTCCAAAAAAGTCCTCATAGACCTATTTCAAACAATTTCGACTAAGTCGTAAGCCTTCTATGAAAAAAAAAAATTCAATTGAAATTATGTTTAATGGTTGGGATGATCTGTAGAAATCAAATATGCAAACATTTACAGGATATCCCATTTAAAATTTGATTTTCCTGAAAACTCAACCAAAACCAGAAGTCGTCCGTGTTAATTTTTTATGTCACATAATCGGAAATTACTTCTAATATAATCACATTAAGTTTGAAAAAAATCCCTTCGCCCGTTCAAAAGATATAATTATAAACATAGCTCTATGTGCTAAGCCACCCAGTATACAGCGTGTTCACCTAGTGCGCGGTGTAGTCCAATATCTTGGTTAATAAAAGAGATAAATGGATCTTTTTCTTTTGAATGTGCCTAGTTTCTCAAGCTCCACAGAATTAAAATAACGCCAATTATAGATGGTGTTCCATTTTCGCTTCGAGTTATGCCAATCATCAGTAAAAATATTCTTTAACCAGATGTTGAGTAAAAATGGCTATGTCAGAAATTGACCTGTGATATACAGGGTACAAAAAGAATCTTGTCAAACATGATAAAAGGAAAATTTCAGAAATCTTCATTAATTCAAATAGAACACCCTATATATTACTAAACGATAAGATGCACCACTGAACATTCTACAACTTTGCTATAGCTTTCCCTATACCTAAGTTTCATACTTTCTGTAAAAAACGCACTTTTATGGAAAAATTACTTTTGGCTGCTTCTTTGTAATGAAATCATAGTGAGCGCCTGTCAAGAGATTAACCTGTCACATTTCCTTGTTTTGAGTTTTGAGAATAAGGTTAATAAAGTGAATTCAAATTAAAATTCCGAATAATTTAGAATGAATTATTCTAAGGAAGAGTTTTTACCAACTCTTACACTCATACACCATATTTATATGGTGTATACTCTAGGAGAATTCCATGGTAATTATTTATTAGCAGTCGGCATTTACAAGGCAAATCATCTAGATTTAAAGCGATTTCCCCGTACTGACTGTTTTAAAAATGTGAAGGAGAGATTCGAAAGGACGGCAAATGCTAATTATGAGAAAACCACCAGGATACATGAAGCTAGCAACAGGGGTGGTCAAATTACTATTTTGGCATCAGTCATAGAGAATCCAAATATAAGTGTCAGACAAGTCAGTAATGAAACACTGACTTGTCTGACATTGATATTTGGATTCTGTACGATAAGAGTTTGGTGTGTAAATTTCTGAAAAAAGAACAAGTTTCACCTTCTTTGTTGTAAAATAAAAAATGTTCGATAAAAAAAATCTAATTTGAAGTATTCATAATATAATGTTGCGCTACACATCAAGAAAAACTATATGGAGGCGTATAAAAAAAAGTAAAGGCTGCAGAACAAAAAATACCGTAACCTGGGATGCAAAATGACTATATCAAGTTTAACAAAATTTAAAGATGCTTATAATAAGTTTATTATTTTTATTATTTCAGTGTGGGAAAGAATCTTCTGATAAATAAGAATTTTGACGACGAACGGGAAATGTGGAACTCTGTATCTCTTATATTGTTGTGGCCAATATATTATAATTAACTCGGTAATTCCATAACGATGTAATCTTGAAAATTACCTGGAGAAATAATTGCATGAGACTCGTTTCTAAGTTCTAAGTAAAATAAATGGGAATATATTTAGTAAGCCATATTATGATACAGATAATTAAGCACATTTTAAATAAAACAAACCATTTCAAAGACATTTTACATAAAAAAAACTTCACTAACTTTTTTTAGAACATCTTTAACGTGTCCAGTTTCACTAAATTTACATTCAGTCTTACTGACTGTGGATCAGCTGATACGTCGATCTGGATATTTTGCATTAAACAAATTGCATACCTCTTCCTGAGTTCAGATAATATTCCTACATCCAATAAAAATAAAAATTTCTATGCTTTGCGTCGCGTCGTGTAACTGTTAAATGTATCATTTTAATTACATTTCAAGAGAGTTTTGTAAAACTTATATGTTGAATAGTATTTGGTATGAAACTAAAAACTCTCTGATTTATACTTACAATTAATTGATATGTGAAACGGCACTTCAAGGAACTAAATATGATAATTTTATTTGCTTAGCTGCAGAGTTTATACTTGATATGTAAACATATAACGCAGTTCGAACACTTAATTTAATAATTTTATGTGCTTAGCAACATAGTTTTTGATTAATTTTTGTTAATAGTAAAATTTGTTTTCTAATTTTCAATTTCTTTTTGCTCGAAAAGGATGTCAGAATTTTAATGCTGTCATTTTCACAAATAAACACATATCAAAATCAAGAAAAAAATATATGGTTGCCATTTAAAAAAATGTCGATGACGTCATTACTCGTAAACAAATGTCGATCGGCAACTGAATTTGATATAAAAATTTGTATTTTATAAAATAATATCGACCTATTCCAAAATTTTTTCCAAAAAAAATTAATCAATTTTATAAATTTATTCCATACTTTAGCTGATTTGATAATAAAAAATTGCTTTGGATATTTGTATATTAAAATATCTGATGTGGCCAGCACATAACTTTCTTATACCAGTATATATCATCCTGATCTAAAAAAAAATCATTCTGTTTAATTCTTCACTTACCTCAATTAAATTTTAAAAACGTACTTTGAAATGTTTCATCATAATTAATTATCAGTGTCCTTCGATACTATCAATAATAATTCATGTCATATATTTTAATAATTTCTTCTTATTGACATTGAAATTTTTGTACCTAAATTAGATATTTCAAATGTCAAACTGCCAGATTTATCCTAACCCTATTTTATCAGGTCAAATGGGTACAAAATTTCAGTTTACATCAGCTCTATTTAAGTACTTGGAAAATATATTTTATTTGCTTGATATAGTAGACATGATTTATAATCTTTCATCGAGAATATATTTTTTTTGTAAAGTCAAATACAAAAAAAGTTTGGGTCGAGTGGACCTCCTTTCAGCTGACCAAATTTGCTCATCATCGAATTTTTCATTGTCTTTGGCCTTTGGAACAAGTGTACCAAATTTTAAAGCTTTATCTCGAAAACTGTAATTGCTATCGTGATACTACAGACATGCAGACAGATTTTTTTTCCATAAAGTTATGTTTTTTCATTATAATTTGTCGAGATTCGTCCAGAAATGCAATATGAATTTTTAATTTTTTTTCCATAAATTGTACCTTTTTTCTTCTTTCATTCATTATGTCTCTTGTGGTGATACCACATTCACCAAATTTAATGTGTCACCTAAAATGTTATTGATAATCTTAACTGCCAAATTTGGGAAGTCTCCCGTTAGTATTTTTTGAGTTATCGCGGTTACACACATACACACACGCGTCCACACATCCACACAGACACACACACGCACCGACAGACATCATTCGGAAAATAGTCAGAATGAATTCAGGAGGATTCAAAACGTATAAATCAATCAAAATCTCGAGGTCGAAAAAACCACGATTACTATACTTCCTTATATTAGGTATAAGAAAGTAAAAATGGTGTACTTAGGTTTCCATGTCAGAATAATTATTATATCTACTGGAGTAGTACAAAATATTATAAGCACATAAAGTGATAATATGCGCCGCCGAAAAAACTTTCTGTAGGCTCCACAACACAACACGACATGATACCCTGAAGTTATATGTATATTGTAAATAGGCAAGTTAATTTTATGTAAACAGGGCATATCAAAATTATAGGAAATAATTAATATGCAAAAGATTTGCCATACACATGAATCTAAAGATTTTATTTTAAGGATATGTATTTTTTTAATAGATGGATGGAAAACGCTTAGTTTTAATACAAAAAAATATACAGAGTATTCCTAAATTGTACCGACACACTATAACAATGCGATTTTATGTCGATATATAGGAAGATTTTACTAATAATGTTTTTCGAAGGAGCCTTTCAAATCTAAGGGTACATTTACAACCAATGTATTAGTTAGAATAAAATTTTAAGTCGGCACGACCTTGATTTGCACTTCAGGTTTGAATTGGATACTTGCAAAACGCAAATATTCAATTCAATTGCGGCACGAATTTCAAATTGCGCTTGCGTACTACGACACAAATTTATTGTTTATATTTAAAGTCGGTTTGTGATTTAAAATTTTAAGATTAGATCTTTTACTATTAGAAAATATGATGATTTTAGAAGTTATGTTAAATAATTGTAATTATTTAATCAATCTGAATTTGCACACATGTAATATTAAAAAATCTCAACAGATAGCAGTTTGTAACTTATTATAAATGACCTAAATTTTATCTCGGCACAATCCGTTAGTAAATTGTGCCTGTAGCGAATTGGTTGTAAATGTAACTTAAGAGTTGAAAACATTAAATCCTCAATTCGTCGGGAACTAGTGAAGCATTTCTGAAGCTCAGTACCCTTGTAGTTTGAGAGTAGAGGGGTTAATGCCATCTCTGTATATTTCTTGTCAATTCCCCAAATGAAGTTATCGATGCATGACTCAATAGTAAATTAGAAACTGAAACTTATTATCTCTTTAATTCTTTTTGTTGAATGTAATATAATGTTTTCAACCCCTCAAATTTAGAGGAATGTGTTTCTTCCCATTTTTTAATGTAGAATCGCGAAATTATAGCTTGTCGGTGAAGTTTAAGGACACCACGTACATGGTGATTATGTGAGAATTCCCACCTTCCTAATTTTATTATTACGAAAAAATGGAAAATGCAAAAGACTTTTTATGTAGATTTTGAAAATCAAATCAAAAAAACAATGGAAGCTCACACAAAATGGCTACATTTATTAATTCTACTTTTTTTAAATTGAAAATCCTATATATTTTCACATATTTTAATAGAACGCTCTCTTACGAATACAATGATATAGGGGTTGATGGATCTCTAATACTAAGGGAGATTATAAAGAAAAACTTTCTGTGAGTTCTACCCACGTTGTTTTTGTTAATTCTGACTAATCAAAAATAGTTTATAAAAAATTTATTAAAAATTGTTTCGTCTTGATAATGCGATTTTAAAAATATTCTTCAAAATCTTGTACCTTGTTTACATACTATTTTTGAATAGTCAGAAATAGCAAAATTAATGGGTGGGAGACTCACAGTGTTCTTCATATCTCCCTTAGTATTAGAGATAAACCCATCAACACTAATATCATTATGTTCGTGTAAAAGCGTTCTATTCAAAAATGTCAAAATACACAGGTGTCCAATTTAAAAAAATTAAATTAATAAATATAGCTGTTCCGTTTTCATCTATGTTTTAATTATTTTTTTTCATACTTAATAAATATTGCTTTATAATAATCATAATTATCATTTAATTTAGTTCCATATTTGTATTTTTTGCTCTTAAAATACCGGCTTTTTATTTCATATAGTTTTTGTGTACTCGCATTTATACGCCGGCACAATGAGGTGGCTTTGTGCGACTATTCCCAGAAAATCATAGTGACATGGGTCTTGTCAGTAATTAATGGGACGCACGCCATAAAAATATAAAGACGCCCATAATTGTTAATATTCCCACTATTATCATGTTTATTACTATTTTAACTAATCACTAACTTTGTGTGTATTATTGGAGGTGTCAATTTAACATTTAAACCCTGTGAAATACTTAAACAACTAGTGTGGACTTCTTTCCGTGTCTGCTTTCTCGAACCAGAGATTATTTCCCAAGATTAGAGGGCCCTCTCCAACGTGGAAGACTGCTGCATAATCTACAGGGTAAGTCGCTCTTTCTCGCCATCTCATTGCATATACGAAAAATTACGAGTATAGTTCATTTATCTCTCGCGAGCTTATAAAACTAAATTTTCCTTTTTTTGTTTTGAACCTATAAAAAAACATTGGTCCTTCAGACTCCGGATTAGCTACGTAATTTTTCATTTTAATTGTCTTTATTTTAAGAGTAAAATGCAAATATAATAGTTTAGCATTAATCTTCCATCACTTGTTCTTGAAAGGAGACAGCAGACTTCTACGCAGCCGCATCCCCACTTGTTTTTAGTGGACGCGCGATCTATGAATATTGACACTGTTGACAGAGTTTACAATACCTGCATCGATAACCGGTCAATATTATCATCAGCTATTTTGACTTGTTAACAGTTTTTACGCTCATTATTAAGAATTGCTTCAAATTTATTATTTATTCTCATTAAAAATACCTTGATATTTCCATAGATTAACACTTTTTAATAATTTCCAAGTATTAAAATGGCAGAAAAAATGGTTGAAAAGATTAAAAAAATTAAACGCTTTCGCCAAGTGGAAATTCACAAAATAAATAACATGTTAGAGGCTGCAGAACTCGCCCGCATTGATGCAAATGAACGCGTTATTTTTAAAATTATGTTCTCTGAGGTAGAGGAAATTAAGTTGGAATTCATGAAACAACATACTGCTTTGATTAATATTGTTTTTAATGAAGAAGACGACTTTAATGATGCGCTTTTAATCATGTCTGATTTTAACAAAATAGTGTTTAAAATTAAATGCATTTTTGAAACTTTGTTTAACGTAAAGGATGTGGTAAAGTCCGATTCTACGGTTAATCCAACACATATTAATTTGCCAAAAATCGAGTTATTTAAATTTAAAGGAGATATTCAATCATTTCCTACATTTTTAGATATGTATGACTCTTTAGTACATAATAACGCTACTTTATCTGCAATCGAAAAATATAATTATTTAATTTCATCGCTTGAAGGTCCTCCGCTTAACATTGTAAAGTGTTTACCAATGTCTAGTGCTAATTATGAAATTGCATATAATAGTCTTGTAAAACGTTATAAAAATAAAAGATTACTCTCACAAGTGCATTGGTCAGCAATTGAAAATGCTCCAAAACTAAATTCCGAGGATCCACAGGCTTTACACAATTTATTAGATGTCTTTTCTGAAAATGTGGAAGCCTTAAAAATTCTAGAACATCCTGTGGAACACTGGGATTTTATATTAGCAAGTGCATTGCTTAAAAAAATTGATAATTCAACTGCAACTCGATTTGAATTGCATAATAATAGTTCCTCAGAAATTATGCCCCAGTATCAAGACATTTTTAAATTCCTTGAACATCACTGTAACGCTCTTTTTACTGTCGATTCCTCTGCTGGCAAGCCTAAATTTAAGAAAAATGATGTTACAATTACACGTTCTGCAACGCGACCAGTTCATGCTTCTACTTCATTTTTAGGTACTAATAATAATAACAATAATAATAAGGTCTCAATGCGCCATTGCATTTTATGCAATAACCACCACGCCTTATACAAATGTCCTGATTTTAATTTAAAAAATCCTCAGGAACGCTTTCAGTATGTTAAACAAAAAAACTTATGTGTCAATTGTTTAAGTAACATCCATAAAACTTTAAACTGTAATTCAACAATGTCTTGTCGGACTTGTAGTAAAAGACATCATTCTTTATTACATTTCGATCGCTCTGTACAATTTTCTAACTTAGGTCCTGCTACCTCGCATATCGCCTCGCCTGATCCTGATGTACATTCTCGCCCTTGCCACTCTGAGGCACAAACTCAGACGTTGGCCGGTTTCTCTCGCGCTCCTACTTCAGTTTTACTTGCAACCGCTATCGTTGAAGTTCTCGATATACGGGGATACTATCAGAAAATTAGAGTCATAATTGACACTGGTTCTCAAACTAGTTTAATTACTCAAAAATGTGTGAATCGACTAGGTTTACCGAAAAACAAAATTTTCTCGGAAATTCAAGGTATTGGAGAAATGGGTATAACTTCTCAATTAGGTTGTGTTTCGCTCTCGCTTCGCCCCGTCTCTCAGCAGAACTCTAATTTATTGCTGAACGCCATAATTTTACCTCGCATTTGTTCGGACCTTCCTAGTACTATTTTACCTGTGGACGGTTGGAATCATATTAAAAATTTAAAACTCGCAGATCCTGATTTCTATAAACCTGGATCAATTGATCTATTGTTAGGCGCAGATTTATTTCCGCTAATTATAAAATGTGGTCGGGTTTTTGGTAATGCCAGTGAACCTATAGCCCTTGATACCATTTTCGGTTTTATATTAATGGGTAAATTTGAAAATAAATCTTCACCATCAACTGTTAACTCGCTTTTATGTCAAACTCAACCACAGTGTATAGATGAACTCTTATCTAAATTTTGGGAACTCGAAAATATTCCACAAAAAAACCCGTTGTCCCCAGATGATGAACTTTTCGAAAAAATATATTTAGAATCGGTTTCTAGAAATTCAGAAGGACGGTTTATTGTTGCTTTACCTTTTCGCGAAGATACACCTAGCTTTCTTGGTAGCAGAGATATAGCTTTAAATCGGTTTTTATCATTAGAACGACAATTATTACAAAATCCTACGCTTTATAAGGATTACTCTAATTTTTTACAGGAATATCTTGACCTAAATCATATGGAATTATTGTCAGACCCTGTATACTCAGATAAATCTTTTTATATACCGCATCACTGTGTTTTAAAACCAGATAGTCCCTCTACTCGCATTCGAGTTGTCTTTAACGCTTCGATTAAAATAAATAACTTGTCCCTTAATGATACACTTTTGGTAGGACCCAAACTACAAAAAGACATTGTACAAATTTTATTAAATTTTCGCCTACACGAAGTCGTACTCACCGCAGATATAAAGAAAATGTATCGCCAAATATTAATTGCTCCTGAACATCAAGATTACCAACGTATTTTATGGCGTTTTGACCCATCTAGTCCAGTGTTAGATTTTCGCCTACGCACTGTAACTTACGGTGTTTCATCAGCTCCTTACCTTGCCTTGCGTACTCTTATAAAATTAGCTGACGAAGAAAAAAATAATTTTCCGCTCGCTGCCGAAGTTCTAAAAAATCATACCTACATAGACGATATAGTAACTGGTTGTTCTTCTGTTGAAGATGCCATTACTTTACAAAAAGGAACTTGTAGCTTTACTTAGAAAGGGTGGATTTGAGTTACACAAATGGGCCACTAATAAACCAGAAGTTTTATCACATTTACGGCTAAACTCAATTAATGCCTCTTCGCTCTCACTTGATACTGATGAAGTAACCAAAGTTTTGGGCCTATGCTGGCAACCTTCCTCAGACACTTTTACTTATACAGTCACCCCAAATGAAAGTTCTTGCACAAAACGGCACATTCTCTCTGAATTAGCACGTGTATTTGACCCTCTTGGTTTTTTAACACCGATTACATTTTCAATAAAATATTTAATTCAAAAATTATGGGTTTTAGGTCTTGATTGGGATGATGAACCCCCTAATGATATTGTACGAGTCTGGACTCGCTATAAAAATGAATCACCTCTACTTTCTAATTTTAAATTTTCTAGACTTATTAATATTTGTCAAACAGTTGACTCATTCATTGAACTTCACGGATTCTGTGATTCGAGTGAACGTGGTTACGCCGCTGTCGCATACTTACGCGTTTATAAAGACAATGAATATTTTACTTATTTCATTTGCGCTAAATCTCGAGTGGCCCCGTTAAGAACTATTTCTATCCCCCGATTAGAATTGTGCGCTGCTGTGTTATTATCTGAATTAGTTGATTTTATTATTAAAACTTATTCTCAAATATCTTTTAGCAAAATCTACTGTTGGACTGATTCCACAGTCACGCTTGCGTGGATAAAGTCACATCCACATAGGTGGAAACCGTTTATTAGTAATCGGGTTAGTTTAATACAAGAACGAACAGATCCACAAAATTGGTATCATGTCGTGTCTTGTCAAAATGCCGCTGATGTCGCTTCGCGGGGAGCTTTTCCCTCGGAACTTTTAACTAATTCGCTATGGTGGGCCGCACCTGATTTCTTAAAAAGAGTCCAGTGAATACTGGCCTAATACTGAGCCTGATTTAAAATTAAAACTTTCTAATCGCACTGAAATAAATATAGAAGAGAAAAAAATTACACTCAACGCCACAAACAATGACACTCATAACTTTTGAGACACGCTTTTGAAAAGTCGTTCTTCTTTGGAATCAATCAAGCGTATTTTAGGTTATATTCTACGTTTCATAAATAATTGCCGATTTCCTAATAATAAAAGAGCGGAATTTTTTGTCTTTTACAGAATTACACAACGCTTTATTAACTTTAGTAAAACGCGAGCAACAAATAACATTTTCTGAAGAAATTTATAAAATTAATTATAATCACAAACTGTCAAAACCTTTTCAAAAATTAAATGTCTTCATTGATGACCAAAATATTATTAGAGTGGGAGGAAGATTACATCACTCAGCACTTTCATACGATAAAAAGCATCCAGCTTTGTTACCTCGCCAAAGTAGGTTAACTTATTTAATTATTGAAAATATACATTTAAAATATTTTCACGCAGGACTTCAAACAGTTCAGTTTTTACTTTACCAAAACTTTTGGATTTTATCTGTTAAGCGCGCAATTCGCCATGTTTTGTCAAAGTGTATAAGGTGTTTTAAAGTTCAGCCTAAACATTTTGAACCCATTATGGGAAATTTACCCTCTCCTCGTGTTCTACCTAATAAATCTTTTTTTTAATGCAGCGGTCGATTATGCTGGTCCAATAGTCTTAACGCTTAGTAAATCCCGCGGTGCTAAAACTTACAAAGCCTATATTTGTTTATTTATATGTTTGGCTACCAAAGCCATTCATATTGAGTTGGTTTCCGATTTAACCGCAGACTCATTTTTAGCTGCCTTACGCAGATTTATTGCTCGTCGTGGACGCGTTAGTCATTTATATAGTGACAACGGTACGTGTTTTGTTAAGGCAAATAAAGATCTTATTAACTTAACTCGCAATGCAGCTTTATCAGAGTCCATAGAGTGGCATTTTATTCTTCCTTCTGCGCCTCATTTTGGAGATCTCTGGGAAGCAGGCGTTAAATCTATGAAAAAGCACTTGTTGAGAGTTATTGGTGATCAAGTATTGAGT
This sequence comes from Rhamnusium bicolor, assembly GCA_029963845.1. Taxonomy (NCBI): domain Eukaryota; kingdom Metazoa; phylum Arthropoda; class Insecta; order Coleoptera; family Cerambycidae; genus Rhamnusium; species Rhamnusium bicolor. The sequence goes on along the minus strand of JANEYF010002709.1, from coordinate 38,565 downwards.
TATGAAGAATTCTATACAATTCTATGCCAAATTGAAGCAATTCTTAATTCGCGTCCATTAACACCTCTTAATTCGGACCCGAATGATTTATCTGTATTAACGCCTGGTCATTTTCTTACAATGGAGCCTCTTACTACCGCGCCAGATTCTGATTTAATGAATATACTCATCAACCGACTCAATCGTTGGCAGCTTCTTCAAAGAATTCATCAAGATCTTTGGAGTCGCTGGAAGGGCGAATATCTTCACACTTTGCAACAAAGAAGCAAGTGGTTAAATTCCACTGTTTCCCCCGAAATCGGTACACTTGTCCTTATTAAAGAGGATTCTACTCCTCCGCTGAAGTGGCGTCTAGGCCGCATTCGTAATCTATATCCAGGTGCCGATGGGGTAGCGAGAGTAGCTGATGTCTACACTATTAATGGTGTTCTAAAAAGACCATTAACTAAATTATGTCCTTTACCCGTTTCTGCTTCCGAAAATGCGTAGCATTTTGGTGGGCCTAAATGTTCCGTTTTCATCTATGTTGTAATTATTTTTTTCATACTTAATAAATATTGCTTTATAATAATCATAATTATCATTTAATTTAGTTCCACATTTGTATTTTTTGCTCTTAAAATACCGGCTTTTTTATTTCATATAGTTTTTGTGTACTCGCATTTATACGCCGGCACAATGAGGTGGCTTTGTGCGACTATTCCCAGAAAATCATAGTGACATGGGTCTTGTCAGTAATTAATGGGACGCACGCCATAAAAATATAAAGACGCCCATAATTGTTAATATTCCCACTATTATCATGTTTATTACTATTTTAACTAATCACTAACTTTGTGTGTATTATTGGAGGTGTCAATTTAACATTTAAACCCTGTGAAATACTTAAATAACTAGTGTGGACTTCTTTCCGTGTCTGCTTTCTCGAACCAGAGATTATTTCCCAAGATTAGAGGGCCCTCTTCAACGTGAAAGACTGCTGCATAATCTACAGGGTAAGTCGCTCTTTCTCGCCATCTCATTGCATATACGAAAAATTACGAGTATAGTTCATTTATCTCTCGCGAGCTTATAAAACTAAATTTTCCTTTTTTTGTTTTGAACCTATAAAAAACAATAGCCTTCTTGTGTGAGCTTCCTTTGTTTTTCTGATATGATTTTCAAAATCTACATAAAAAGTTCTATAACTTTTGTATCTACCATTTTTTCGTAATAATAAAAATAAAAAAATTAGGTGGGTGGGATTTCTCACAAAATCACCTCGTATACAGGGTGAGTCAATAGTGTGTTCTCCTTCGATAACCTTTGAACCGTTAGTGATACAACAATTTATAAAATACAAAAGTTTTTTGGGTCAATAATATCTATCATTTAAAATTATTGTGAAATCTACATGGTGGTTAAATTCTCTGTTACACACAAAAAATCTTTGTTTTAAATGGAACACCCTGTATATTTTGCCACCATTTTATTAAGTGAAAAGAGCATTATACAGTGATATTTTGTTTTTTTGGATTTGCATGCAACGTTGCCAAGTTATTTAACATTTTCTGGATTTAAAGGGTCTGTTTAATAATTTTTATTTACCTATGAAAACAAGCTGGGTAAGCAAATATTATACTATTCTTAGTTCAAACTACACGCTAAGTATTAGTACCTTTTTGACATTATTCTATTTTACAGAGTGTCCATGACGGCATGTCAATTAATGCGAATTTCAAATGGGAAAACTCTGTGTAAATGGAACACCCTGTATTTTCACGTGGTTGGATTCCTCCTTCGAATTGCTTTCTTTTTTGTATAACACTTCCTATACCTAACTGTTGAAGTTTTCGATAAAATTAAGGTTTTCCCTTTAACCTTGCGATCATAGTAAAAATTAATACAATTTTATCAAGAAGGACTTTGGAAAAACAAAAATTGTGCTATCAAACTGATATTTTGTGGTTTACACGTAATTAATTTTACTTGGTGGTGATTCTGCTGTATTTCCTAGTTGAGTTAATTATTTTTCACACGAAGAGTTGATAGACATGGTTTATGCATTGGGAGAGGGGGAGAGAAATCCGCTATTGGCATCAAGAATTTATAATCAGCGTTATCCAGAACGAAGACATACTCACCATTCTGCATTTGAAAGGTTGTGAGAAAGGTTTGAATGAACTGGACATGTAAATTATGAAAAACATGAACGTACACCACTAGCAACAAATGAAGAAAAAGCGTTTCAAATAACATTAAGTGTCGTTGAAGATCCGCATAAAAGTACGAGAGAAATTAATAGACAACTTGATATAGGACATAAAACTTTCATCCTTATCATATTCAACTGCTTCAGGAACTAGAGCCAAATGATTTCGAACGTAGGGTAACATTTTGTGAGTGGACATTCAATAAGATTCACCAACAGCCGCAATTTTTTGATTTCGTGCTATTCACTGATGAGGTCACATCTCATAAAAATGGTTGTATTAATAAACATAACTTACACTACTATGATACCATGAATCCTCATTTTACAAGAACTGTAGATAATCAACACCGATGGTCACTCAATGTGTGGGCAGGGATAGAGGTGAATATGTAATTGGACCGCATTTCTTTAATGGCCACTTGACTGAGAACATATACCTCGATTTTTTTACAAAATGTACTGGAAGGATTGTTAAATGGGTGTCCTCAAAATGTCTTACAGAGGCTGTTGTTCCAGCACGACAGAGCTCCACCCCATTATGTTATTGCCGTAAGAAACTTTTTAAATATTACATTTGGTGACAATTGGATAGGTCGAGGAGGACCAATTTAATGGCCATCAAGGTGGCCAGATTTGACAAATTTAGACTTTATTTTGTGGGGGTACATTAAAGGATTAGTGTACAAAACATCATCAACTACAAGAGAAGACATGCAGCAAAATGTAAGTGACTCATTTCTTCATAGAGTCAGAATTTGTAATTTACAACTAAGAGGTCACGTTGAGCATATTTTGTAACTCGTTTTATTTTTTCTCTTCTATTTAGTGTTTACGTTCAAAATTACACTTTTATTTTGTTATGTACATACCTAAGGTGAGGTGTGAATTTTGTCATTCAAGTTCAATAAATTTGCTACTTTTACTGTTTCTTTTACGATTTGACAGAAAATAATTTTCACCTGACCGCAATTTTTGTTTTTCCAAAGCCATTCTTGATAAGATTGTATTAATTTTTAGTATGATTGAGAGGTTAAAAGGAAAACCTTAATTATCTTCAAAAATACAACATTTGATTATAGGAAGTGTTATGCAAAAAAAGAAAGCAATTTGAAGGAGGAATCCAACCACGTAAAAATACAGGGTGTTCCATTTAAAAAAGCAGAGTTTTTCCCATTTGAAATTCGCATTAATTGACATGCCGTCATGGACACCCTGTAAAATAGAATAATGTAAAAAAGGTACTAATACTTAGCGTGTAGTATTGACTAAGAATAGTATAATATTTGCTTACCCAGCTTGTTTTCATAGGTAAATGAAAATTATTAAACGGACTCTTATAAATCCTTAAATTTCCAGAAAATGTTAAATAACTTGGCAACGTTGCATGCAAATTCAAAAACAAAATATCACTGTATAAATACTCTTTTCATTTAATTAAACGGTGACAAAATATACAGGGTGTTCCATTTAAAAAAAGTATATTTTGTGTGTAACAGAAAATTTAAGCACCCTGTATATTTCACAATAATTTCAAATGATAGATCTTATTGACCCAAAAAACTTTTGTATTTAGTAAATTGTTGTATCACTAACGGTTCAAAAGTTATCGAAGGAGAACACACTATTGACTCTGTATATAAAAAAAAGATAAAAATTTAAATTATTTGTTAAGAATATTTTTATTAGGTGCTTATGCTAGTCGTTATAATTTTAAGACACCTTATATATGTCAATCACTTCTTGTAAGTAGGATAAAAATGAAATATTTCTGTTAAAATATCATTGCTTAGAGCCAATGTATATTGTTTTGAAAAACTGAACAGCTGTACAATATTTAGAGGATTCTGTAAATTGTGTTTATAACTATGAAATAAGATATTACGGAAGCTCGTATTAGAAGATTTTAATAAATTTCATTTTGTTTCAAAAGTGATTCAATAGACTTTTTAATTTCTCTAAATTTCATTACATTAAAGCACATCGTGAAATCTGTTAGAAAAATATCAGGTACTGTAATAATTTCCAACTTCCAATTTAGAACTGTGCCGTAAAACCTGCATTAAATTGCACCATTACTTCATTTAATTTAACATCACTTTTCTGATTTCCATATTCCAGATACCATAAAACTATGCTTCATAAAAGCTTAGACTTCATTCGTCACACAGGTGTAATAATCTTACACGTCGGTCGTTTTATTGACAGTTAATCAACCTATTTTTAAAAAGCCTCATCGCGTTATTAAGCAAGTATTCAGAAATTTAACAAGAATATGTCTGAAAGAAGTTGATTATCTTACAAGGTTATTGGGTACTTAAAATGTAATTATTGATTGTAAATTAAACGTCAAAATATAAATTTTAGAGCAAAAGCTGTCATATTTAAAAATATATTATGGGATAAGTAAAATTAATATAGTGAGTTTCATTTATTAATAATTGTCGGGGCGAATGCTTGGCAATGAAAAAATTACATTTGTACTTTAAATCAAACACAATATATAAAATGCGTAACCCATAATATCATAAATTTTCACATCATATCACATAGTTCCATTAGTAATTCTTCTATACTCCCTGTTCTTCAATAGTGACTGTCCTTAGGATAAACAGTAACACATAATAATTCATTCTATCTCGATACCTACAGTAAATTTGGACAAACAATTTTACTGATAAAATAAACATTAAATTTATGAAAAAGTTAACAAAGACGCTGAAAAGGGGACGTGTAAAAATTTTTCTAACTTCTCTATGCCAATACATAATTTAATTTAATATGTATGGATTTCCAAGATTCGGTCAGTAAAAATCACGACACTATTTTATGCGGTGATTTTGTTCTAAGAAAAAATACATATGCGATATTTTAACATATTCCATTGAACATAGCCCATACATATGTATAAAAATTATTACATCCTAACTTTATTCCACTCCAATAGATTGAGAAATTCAAGTTTACTCCTTACATATAACCCTAGGGAAATACATAACACAACACAGATATTGTCGAAGGAATATCAATTGATTTTTTTTCAAGGATAGACTAACTTTTGTACATGCTTTGTGTTACTTGTAAAGAACTAATTTCCGTATACACGTATCTGCACTCTAAGTCAATTAAGCTCAATAAAATTGTATAACTTGCATACTGAGTCAAAAAATAATATGTATAATGGTCTAGACCCTATTTAATATTCTACTCAACATTATTTCAACCTATAAAGCTAACGTTTCATCAGATTATTGTGGCCATATATTTTTCTTTGTACCATAACGAAATGTATCCAAATCAGGGAAGTAGCTAGAGGGTTATGAAATTCAAACTTCTCAGTGAAATTAAATTTATAGAAAGTTACATGTTTGGCACTAATTAAAAAGTTTTTGTTACACTTTTATGTGCTCCGTTTTTTTACGACTATTAAAATCTCATGCTTACTTTCTTCTGTCTAATGTATTTATGAAAACAGTAACACCATTTATAAAATATTTTCGAAATTTATCTTAAAATGTAATTTCTAGAATATATGTGCATTTACTAATTTGTCATCATTATATATATTATTAATGCAAATTAGGGTAGGTACTATTAAGTTTAATTTTATAATTCTCAGTAAATAAATATTATTATTATTATTATTATTATTTGGTTCGTGATAAAAAATAACTGTGGTATCATTTCTGTTAACAGTATATCCCTGTTTATAGTAGCAGGACTTCCCTAAACGAAAGAGAACCTCATATTAAGATTAAAAGTTCGATTTAACATGTGCCGAAAAGTTTTCAAAGTAAAAAAAAGTTTTTCGGTAGTTACTAAGAAATTTTTCGACTTGAAATTTAGCTGCAATAGTGCTATCTTTTTGTCAATACAATATATTTTGCTCAAAATTCAGTGCCATAGAAACTGGGGTCCGAAAGTTATTTTCTGTTTGAGCTAATTAGAAGAGAAAAAGTTATTTCCACTTTTCTGTGCCATGAACTATTTTCGAAAAAAACGCCATAAAATTAACAAATGTTATAAATTTGTTCAAGAAATACAGCTAAAACTACTGTTGAGACAAAAAAATCCACAACATAAATTAAACGAAATAATAAAATTAATTAACTTCAATTAAAAATAAAATAAATATTAGAAATGGATACAACCGACAGCCAATTGCTATGGTCCTACTGCGACCAATACATCTCCCAGGGAAGATATCATACCAGTTTACAATACTGCGTCCATAATGTGCTGGAAAGCCTCCCACGTCAACGGGGGGCCGAGGACTCTTGAGCCTGGAGTGTACGCATGGCAGAGTAGTACTGAGTATGGCATGTAACATCCTCAGGAGTTCATATCCTCTCTTGCGGTTTGTGAAACATCACGAAAATTTAGAAGTGGGAGCAGGATTGTTCAAGGCAGCAAAAAGAGCCGCAGATGAACTCGGTCTCGCATTTGACATCAGGCGGGAGGCCGGCGAGGTGCTGATGTTGAGTCAGTCATCGAACCTCAGCCAACTCGTCTGAAACCCGAATCAGAGCTGCCGAACAGGAAAATCTGTTTCGGCAGCACATCGATAAACCCCAGCCTGGTGTCTTCTATAAGAATGTAAAAACACTGGGTTTCTCGACTAGGCTGACATTCGCCTTTCTAAAGTCAGCCGAGTTAAATCGGAGGACCGATGGATTCATTATGGCCTGCCAAGATGGTGTTATCAACACCGTGGTCTATCGTAGCTGCGTGTGGCGGTGTAGAGGTTCCTGATATCAGTTTCAGGACCTGCCGTCAGGTGACGGAATCGCTCATGCACATACTATCTGTATGCTCGTATATGCGATTTCGTCCTACATCCACCGACATAACGCGGCGTTGTGAGTGCTATACTACCAGCTAAGGCACTAGTATGGGGTAGACCAGACACCAGTGCTGCCTTACTTCCCCGGAGATATTGAGTCCGTTGTTGAGAACGAGAAATGCCGGATTTACTGGAACTACTCGTTCCCGACGGTCAGGCTAATCCAAGCCAACAAACCTGACATAGTTCTCCTCGACCATCAAACCAAGGTGATGTATATCATCGAGTTCTCGGCACAAGCAGAGAAAAACATCACCTTGAAGGAGGAGGAGAAACGGACCAAATATTGCGATCTCCGGTACGAGCTCCGAGTGCTGTACCTGGGCTATTCCGTCAAAATGGTCGTCCTAATAATCGATGTACTCGGAGGGATAAAGCCTACGCTTCTCTCGAAACTGAAGACCATACCGGCCTGTCAAAAACCAGCATGGCTGGCAGGCCAAATGCAGAAGTTGGCCATTCCGGGATCTCTCCGCCTGGTTAGGGCAAACGATTCTGATACCTACAGTCACTAACCCTACGGGATCTGGGGAGTGGCTGTAGTTAATACGACGGCGCGACTTCCGTGAGGCGTTGTGACTCGTGTTTGCAGTTTTATTCACAAATCCCCCACCCGGGAATAACGTGTCTACGTGTTTCAGAGGAAACTGAACAAATTGCGCGCATCGTAACTGTATTCCAAGCAAGCTTAGCATACTGTGCATAAACAAATTCCCTGCGTTATTAACATAACCGAAAGTTTATAAAATATTCCGACGCCCGAAATCGATTTCTCATAATTTTAAATCTTTATTTACATAAAGAAATCGTTAAAAACAGTCATGGATTAATATTTTACTATAAATCCAACAATAACTTATTCTGTAAATTATTTAAACAAAAATAGAAACATACCCTTTTATCATTAATAACTACTCTCAACTTGGCTATTTACGATTGATAAACTATATTAAATTCCATTTTCAACGTCTTACTTGGCGACTGTTTTTTTAAAACACAACTAATGGTTTACCATTAAGATAATAAAATAACTTAAGATTACCCTGAAAATAAACCTGTTTGAAACAATTGTGTTTAGTAAATAATTGTTATTTCACGTATTGGACTTCTAAAAAACTTGTACTCTGGTTCCAAACGATTTTAACTGAAACATTCATACTAGTTATAGTATACAGGGTGTACTAAATTAAAAGATGAACCCAATTAGGTCTTAATACATCCGAAAATAGTTACCGGAAAAAACACTTCAACGTCCTCCATGTAGTGTTTCTTGGAATTTGAAGTGTTCTCAAAGCTCTTCACATATGCGTGGGGTCATCTCTTTTAAATTCAGGCAAGATTCTTCTTCCTCTCACATTATTATTATTATTCTGGTTTCTATCTCTGTTTATTTTTCTTATTTCATTGTCAACAAAACGTTGATGAAATTTAACCATAACGCTTGGATGTGGTTGCCTCCTTTTTTGGAAATCATCTTTGATATTCCGTTGCTGCAACTGCCGAATTTCCATTGTGAACCCATACATAAAATGGATATCTGTACATTCTCGATTGCAACATGTAAATTGCATTTTCAAAACTGATAATTAATAAACACAATGCACACACTTAATTTCACAATAGAGACAATGGTCGTTGAACTAATATCAAAGTAATAGCTGTTTTTGACATCGCAAGTGAGAAAATGTTTCATAGCAACCTCAGTTTCTCCATATCTTAATTTTGAATAAAATGCAACAGTTGTTAATTATGATGGCATTTTTCTCAAACACCATGTGTCGTATGGAAAAAGTGGAAGACTACTATTTTATTTTCATCTGGACAGACAATTAAGAAATTTAAAAAATCTTGTGAAAAATCCATTTACGTGCAGGTTCTACACAGAAAAGTGGTTTCAGACCTCAGTTTGACTTTTTTATACTTGTGTCTTTGTATTACTGTTTTTACCTTCTTATACCTAATATAAGAAAGTATAGTATCGTGATTTTTTTCGACGTCGAGATTTTGATTGATATGTACGTTTTGAACCCTTCCTGAATCCATTCTGTCTATTTTCTGAATGATGTCTCTGGGTGCAATGTGTGGATGTGTGTGTATGTATGTATCCGCGATAACTCAAAAAGTACTAATGGGAGACTTTCCAAATTTAGCAGTTAAGATTTTCAACAACATTTTAGGTGACACATTTTGGTGAATGTGGCACCACCAGAAGAGACATAATGAATGAAAGAAGAAAAAAGGCACAATTTCGGGGAAGAAAATTAAAATTTTTATTGCATTTCTGGACGAATCTCGACAAATTATAATGAAAAACATAACTTTATGGAAAAAAATCTGTCTGCATGTCTGTAGTATCGCGATAGTAACCACAGTTTTTGAGATAAAGCTTTCAAATTTGGTACACTTGTTCTAAAGGCCAAAGAAAATGAGAAAATGGGCGATGAGCAGCTTTTTTGTATTTGACTTTATTCTTGATGAAAAGTTATAAATCATGTCTACTATATCAAGCGAATAAAATGTATTTTCCAAGTACTTAAATAAAGCTGATGTAAACTGAAATTTTGTACGCATTTTACCTCATAAAATGAGGTTATGATAAATCTGGCGGTAAATATGATATACTTTTCTTGTAAATAAATGTCTCTATAAAAATTGTACTCTTTCTCGCATGAAAATATAATATTATGCCTGCTCCAAAAAATGCTTGTCCTTTTTAAGATAATTTTGTCCTATTATTATTCTACTGCACTGTCTAAAATCTTTCTAAAGTTTTCTCAGAATAAGTAACTATATACGTCAATAATCTTAATCCTTTACCAGCAATAAAATCCAGTAATCAAGCTCCATCTTTTACTAGTCCCGCTCTTCTGAAAGTAACATATTTTTAAAGAAACTTAAATAATGCTAATAATAAAATAATCGAAGATAATAATAAGTAGAGATATATATTTAAAAAAAATGAAAATGGTAGAGATTAACTATCGCTCTATCCCTTCAAATAAATTAAGGGATAAAAAACCTGTAAATCAGTGTTGCCAACATCAGCATCTGGAAAATCCTCAAAGGAATATCGAAAAATTCTTAGAATTCCTTAAATCCCAAAACCTCGGGGGAAAAGGCGGAAATTTGAATTTCGCATTTTCCTTTTGGCAAAAATGAAAGCAGATACTGTTGAAAAAAAATAAATATAAACATATTTTCATATAAAATATACAATACGAAAAAAAACATTCTATGAATTACAGAATCCCGTATCTGCATCTTTACTTATTTCGCTATTTGTTATACAAATTTAAATATCAATAATATAATTTGCATTTTTTTTTGCAGCAACAAAATCTGATCCATTTTACATCTTTGGAGATTAATTGTTAATTTGTTATTGCTAAAGAGATACTACTACTATTAATGTCAGTTTGTTAACCATAACTGTCAAACAAGAGATTTAGGAGTATCAACTTAACTACTAGGCTAGAGCTACAAGAATAAGGTTACTTATTCTTATGCTAAGGCGTAAAATTTCATGTATTATGCAACGGAACATAGTTGCCGATGTATGCCGAGTTATAGAATTTTTATGAAAAAATTAAGTCTCCCGATAATGCACTGGAATTTTTGTTGGGAATAGTTATTTGTGTATCAAGGCCGTAAAGTTGATCTTTCTAGGCCGAATCTGAAGTGTGCGGCTGAGGTAGAATTGATTTCAATAAAAACTGGTACATTTTCTTTTAGCTATGTAAATCATTCGTTCTTTGATTGATATTAATAATCTTACAAATGTCACTTTGACGTTAATCAGTGGCGTCATTATTAAAAATGGTTCGACATCTAACAGATATTCAAAAATTTCGAATTGTTTCTAAAATTGAAGATGGTTGGTCCATAAGTAGACTTGCTGCTGAATACAATGTGAGTAAGACCACGATAATGAGTGTTAAAAAACAATGGGAAACCAACCAAACGGTATCCCGTAAAGTTGGTTCCGGTAGGCCCAGAAAGAGCAATAATCAAGAAGATGAAAATCTTATAAATTACCTAATAGAAAACCCTTTTCAGAAACATATAAGAAAATTAAATAACCATCCAAATAATGCCCAAGAATTGGAAGATATAATTGAAGACGCTTGGGAGAACTTGTCGCAAGAAGTTGACCTTGCAAGAAATCTGATTTTGTCCATGCGTGCAAGACTTCAGGCAGTTTTAGACGCTAATGGAGCAATGACAAAATATTAGTTAATTCTGTATTACGTAATTGAAGTTCATTTATTTTATTTTTTTTATTGGTTATTTATGTTCAGTTTGCATTGTTTACATTTTTTTTAATCCCAGTGGTATTTTTGTGTTCTTATTTTAAAAATAGAATTATCATTATTCAGTTAGTATTTTAATTACAACCATTAGTAGAATTATCCGTAACAAATATGATTTTTTTAAACAGTAATATGGCAGGCTTGAAAATGTTTTGAAAAAGTTATTTTCTAATTATTTTTTAAAATTCCATTTGAATAAAATAAAAGAGAAAGGTTTAATAAGTTTAAAAACACAAAGAAAACCGATCTCCTCCAAAAAACCCAGATCCGGGGTAAATCACCTCTTCTCCACCCCCCTCTCGACATGCCTGGCCAGCCCTATTTACAGACACATGCATACAAACTAAACTATTAAGATTTTCGATTACAAGAGTTGTACCAGTTTTTTTTTAAATCAAGTGTACAGTCGAGGCCAAACAAACTTCGGATAAGGCCGAGAAAGATATTTGGCGTTCACACAACATTTTTTAGACAACTGTCTCAAAAAGTAAAATATAAATATTTTTAAAATTATTTCGTAGACAACTGCAGACTGACAAAATTTTGCAAGAAGCCTGACATTTTTAATTCGTTTGAGAAATTAAAACGTCACTGGATAGTTTATTAACAAGCCGTGCCATTTCTGTCATTAGTAAAAATGATTGATAGTGATAGCGAAAATCCACGGGAAATTTATGAAGCTGTAAATGCAGTAACTCTAAATTTATTGCCTGATAAATCCCGGCAGATGTATCTCAAATACTATGAAAGTTTTATGGAATGGTGCGATACACTTAAAGCTAAGAATTTGAAGGAAGAAGTATTTCTTGTATTCTTTTCGGAAAAAGTCAAATCTTTCAAATCATCATTATAGTCATACTACTCCATGTTTAAATATACAGTTATGGTCAAAAATATCATTGGTATTAGCAAGTTTCCAAAGTTGATTCCTTTTTTTAAAAAACAAAGTGTGGGTTACCAGGCGGAAAAGTCAGCAGTGTTTACAAGAAGTGATTTAAGTAGATTCCTAACAGAAGCTCCAGATGAGAATTATTTAATTTGGAAAGTAATAAGCCTTTAGGATTTTTTAAATTGCTTTCATATAAGATATGCTATTTTTTGGGTGTGTTTGGTAATTGGATTGGCTGGAGCTTGTAGGCGAGATGAACTAAGCAAATTATCTATAAAAAACATTCAAGACAAAGGAAATGTGCTAATAATTACAATTTCAAAAGACAAAAACTTAGAAAAAGCGAATATTTATGATAACTGATGAGATAATTGAAAGTGAAAGTGCCCTACAGCTCATTAAAAATTACATAAATTTACGATCTTCCCATGTGTGTCACAGCAATTTTTTTATTAACTATTGTCATGGAAAATGTTCATCACAAGTTCTTGGGGTGCATACATTTGAAGGAATACCATCATGTATTGCAAAGTATTTACAGTTGCCAAATGCTAATAGCTACACAGGCCACACTTTCAAAAGAGCTCAGCCTCGCTTTTAGTAGAAGCATATTTTAATGTTAAAAAACCACGGTGGTTGGAAATCTACCTCTGTGGCAGAAGGGTTCATTGAGGACTCTATTTTAAGAAAGAAAGAAATATCAAATAAAATTCTTAGAGCAAGGGAAGGTACTTCAGGTATGCATTTTCCTGTCCATAAGAAAACTAAAGATTTTGTATCAGATGGTACTTTAATGAATAATTCGGCAACACAGACCATTGCTACTACAAGTCATGAATATGAAATGGCTGTTAATAATTTCATGTCTAAAAGTGGGGTTACATTTTCCAAATATAACAAATGTATTTTTTAATAATAACACCTAAAAAATTAAGTAAAAATCAGTACCTATATGCTCTAGATTTGTTAAATATTTGCTCTTTTTCTGTATCAGTTTAGTAATTATTGTAATATAAATAATAAAGCTTGGAAACTACTGCTGGTTTTAGTTTTCCTTTAAGCCTAAATCCATTTTAAATATTATTAATGATGATCAATTAATACATAAGGCCGTGAAGAAAATGCGGCCGTAATGTAAAAGAAGCCGTATAGTAAAAGCGGCCGTAAAGTAATAGCGGCCGAAAAAAATAAGATTGACAAAAAATGAGTACAAAGAGATGACACTTTAGGAACACTGTCAGGTCCGTAAAATATCACTTTTTCTGACAGTTGCCTAAAAAATAATTATTCCGAGTATGGCATTGTCCGAGTAAACAGTGTACTTAACTGAACAAGTTTAAAGCTAATATTGTATAGAAAAGCATAAAAGTTTTAATACTATTTAGTATCAAACTGTTATTTAAAATAACTAATTTCGTTTGTGATAAATTTTTTTTGTGATTAACCACTAATTTGGTGTTAATTTCTTTGTTAAAATGTCAACCCATGGAAACAAGGGTAATAAAGAAGACAATACAGAACTACAAGCCACCGTAAAAACACTGGTTAGTAAAATTTGCTCTTCTGAAGAATTTTTGAATCAAATTTCTGAGACTATTACAACAATTGTTTTTAAGCAGTTCAAAGATAAAATTCAGATATTAGAGAAGGAGAATAATAAACTAAAAACTAAAATGATAAATTTGGAAGAAGCCTTTAAAATAATCAGTGAAAGGAGTGAAAAAAATGGATCAGAACAGTCGCAGTAAATGTATAAGAATATATGGCGTAGAAGAAGGGAAAAACGAAAATACCAGAAAGGTAGTGGTAGATCTAATAAAACAAAAAATTTAATTAGATATTAAAGAGACAAAGATAGAAAGTTGTTATCGAATTGGGAAATTTCAGAAAGATAAGCCCAGAGTCATCATTGTGTATTTTAACCGTTTGGATATCAAAACAAATGTCTACAGTAACAAAAAAATTTAAAAGGATCAGGTATAGTTATAAGGGAAGATCTAATGAAGCAAAAACTTGAAATTTTAAAAATGGCGTTGGGAGAAATCGGTGATAATGGAAAAGTTTGGACAAATAATGATAACATTTTTATGAAATCTGACGTTGATGAAGGTATTATTAAAATCTATTCCAAATAATGTGTGGAGGCACTAAAATTATAATGTATGAAAGAAATTGTATATCTTTTTATTTTCTCTCTTTTTTGGTTCTTATTTACTTAAGTAAAGACGCTTATATTATTATTACTCGATTTTATGAAATTTTTGGTTAAATATATTTAGTGTTTGACTAATAAGTTGGAATATTTACTTAAACTTATTTGGTCTTATATTTTTATGTAGAATAGTATCTATGATTTTTATGCGTGAATATTGTCTCACAAAATAGCTTCAGTCTGTTACACGTTTTTAGTTCTTTATATTTTGATAAAGTAATCATTTACTCATTTTTTGTGCTTTTTGCATTATAGGTAATAGTATTTGTTAAATTTTTTTGTCTTGCATTTTTTTATTAGGACTACAATCAGTGCATTAGTATAGTAAAACGAAAAAAATATTGTTATAAATTATACTTTCAATTCTGTTATATATTTAAAATCTTCTCAAAATATCTTTTAAATTACAAATAAAAAAAAACATTATATATATTTGAACAAATATATAAGTACATTTGCAATAGGTACTTCTTTCTTTGAGATAATTATTCGAAATTATATTTGATATACCTAGGTATATTTAAAATGACTTCTTGCTTACATTAATTGTAACATATTTATATAATGAGCGTTTTTAAAATCGCACATGTTAATGCTCGGTCGCTGGTAGCAGGATTCAATGAAATTAAAGATTATGTAATGGAGAACAATTATGACATTTTCTTAGTCAGTGAAACATGGTTAGGTGAACATATGGATAGTGATGTGGTGAAAATAGCTGGATATAATTTTGTGAGGGCAGACAGAGCGCTAAGGGGAGGTGGTGTTGGTATGTATCTGAAAACTTCCATTCATTCTAATACCATCGAGACAAGCCAGCATGCATGCTTAGAGCAATTATGGTTAAAAATAACTTTGAATAAAAAAATATATGCTGTTGGAGTATTTTATCATCCGCCCAATACAAATAAAAATGATCTATTTGATATTTTTGAGGATACCATTTCTAATATTTTACCAACTTGTGATGATCTGATATATGCAGGTGACTTAAATTTAAACCTTCTTGACACTGATAATTCACATAGTAATACATTTCTATCAATTTTAGATACGTATGGTCTTTCTCAATTGATCAATGAGCCTACACGCATCACCGCTAGTAAAATGTCACTTTTAGATATTATAATATGTTCAAGTACGGAGAACGTTGCAAGCTGTCGGGTTGTCTATGGCACCAATATTATCTCGGATCACGAATTAATAGAATGTTTGCTATCACTATATAAACCTGAAAATATTCATAAAACGAAGACATTTAGACACTTCAAAAATTTTGACAAGAGTGAGTTCAATCTTGACTTGCAACTGACCCCCTTTCATGAAATTTTATATATAGATGATATTAATAATAAAGTTAATCATTTCGGTTATTTAATTAAAAGTTTATTTGATAAACACGCACCAATAAGAACAATTAGAATAACTAAACGTGACGCTCCGTGGATGACGGATAATATTAAATTATTGCAGAAGTTAAAAAATCAGGCACTTACAAGGTATAAAAGATCTAGCAATCCTACTCATCTTAATTATAAACAATTTAAGAACTATTTAACTACAGCGATAAAGAATGAAAAAAAGGGTTACTTGAATCACAGAATTACAGTAAATAAATCAAAATATGTGTGGAAGGATTTAGATGCATTAAATATTCACTCAAAAAAGGCCTCTAAGGATATCCCCACTAAAATTTCTGACGTCGAAAATACTTTTTTTGTTAATGCCGTGCCACTCTCAGTTAATAGTAATGTGCAGGAGACAGTCGATTTTTATGCTAACAACTTAGAAGTAGATATAGACTCGAAGTTTTCTTTTAGATTGATAACGATAACCGATACATCGGACATTATAAATTCTATATCCAGTAAAGCATCGGAAATAGATGAAATTGGCATTAATATGATTAAATATTGCTGTCCTCTGATACTGCCATATGTCACTCACATAATTAACACGTGTTTGTTAAATATTGTATTTCCAGAAAGATGGAAATTATCATATGTAATTCCTCTTCCAAAAGAATTTAAGGATCTACGACCCATACACATTTTATCGTGTCTATCTAAAATTCTTGAGAAGCCATTTATCTGCAAATAAATAATTATCTAACCGAAAATAATTTATTACCTGAGTATCAATCTGGTTTTAGATCACAGTACAGCTGTACTTCTGCCCTAACACTTATTTGTGATGATATAATTAAAGCTACAGATGAATATGAACTTACTGCTTTGATACTGCTGGATTACTCCAAAGCGTTTGATTGTATTAATCATAAAATATTGTTAGCAATTTTACATTATATAGGTTTTAGTAGTGATACAATTGAATTCTTTAAAAATTATCTTACCGACAGGAAACAAATTGTGAAATTGAATAATAGTCATCAGAAGGAATTTTAAATTCTGGAGTTCCGCAAGGGTCGGTTTTGGGTCCGTTGCTTTTTTCTGTATATACACTTAATTTGCATACTTGTTTGGATCACTGTAAAGTACATTGTTATGCTTATGATACTCAGCTATATATGTCATTCAAACCCTCCGATTTTGTAAACACTAATGTAAATATAAACTCAGACATTGCCAAGCTAATTAAAAATTCTGAAAATCACTCTTTACAAATCAATCAATCAAAATCTGCCACAATGTTACTAGGTAAACCTCATCATAGGAATTCTTATCAAACTGATTTAGATATAATTATTAAAGATATACATTTAGATACAGTCCATGAAGCTAAAAATCTTAGTGTCTATATTGATAATGATTTGCGATTTAAAAAATACATAAATACTTGTATAAAAAGAGCATTCGGCAACCTAAGAAAAATATATAACAGCAAAAAATTTACTGAATAAAGCAACCCTGAAATTGTTATGTAACGCTATTGTCTTATCACAATTTAATTATTGTGCTTCTTTATATGGACCATGTTTGGATGCCTTAACAGCTAAACGAATACAGAGAGTTCAGAACGCATGCGTAAGGTTAATTTGTGGCATTCGCAGAAGGGAACATATCTCTCATAGAATAAAAGACATTGGGTGGTTAAACATGGCCAACAGACGTCTTCTTGGTGCTTCTGTCTTCTATCACAAAATTTTGCAAAACGAATGTCCACCTTACTTATATAGTAAAATACGTTTCAGAACGGACATTCACAACGTTAATATTAGAAGAAAATCGTTAATTACACCCCCTGCCCATAAAACGACATTTTTTGAAAGGTCATTCGCTTTTAATATTTACAAAATTTATAATGTAATACCTGCAAATTTAAGAAAAATTAAAAACGTAAAATAGGTAAATATTTTAATGAAATGAAAATAGTAAAATTCGGTTAATCGTCTTTCTGGCCATTAGCTTTCTCAATGCTGATGAAGGCTAATAGCCAGAAATTGATCAGCGGAATATATTTGTGTCCACTCACATGGGAGTCCGCAGAATAGGATTAATCTTGTATGGTAGCTTGTCACAATTATCGTTTTGCATGTCTCATAACTGATTATTAAAAATCATTCAGCATGCAGTATAGGCTACAGTGTAATTTTATTCCCTTAATTTAATAATTGGGATAGGCAGGTAGAGCTTTTGATATATTTTCCTATTTTTATTTCGTTTAATAACAATGTTTAATTTTGTTATATTTTTTGTGAAATATTAAGATATTAGATATCTTATTTCATGCCACCCTACTACTGAACTGACTAAATTTAGTAATGATTTACAACTAATTTCTGTATCCTCATCTCGTATTCTCATTTTAAATGAAAACTGAATTGCTCGTATTTAAAGGTAAGAAATGTAAATTAATTTAAAATTAAATTAAATCACCAACTTTACCTAGTGGTTATTGTGAAGATTCGAGTAGATGATTAGATATTTACTTTAAATTTTCTAAACTGTAAATCTGTAATCATTTACCAAGCTAAATACTATTACATACTTATATAATTAATTTTTTAATTCCAGAGTAAAGTTAAATACATGTGACTCTATATTAGTTTACTTTACTTTATAGAATCAAGGACAGGAGCAGTTTCCAGAATATTCAAATTTCATGTTGGAGGTTTAGTTATGGTCTGGAGAAATTTGATCACATTTTGATTAGTTTATTTGCATCCAAATTATCCTGGCGAAATTTATAATACCGAATATCGTATTTATACTTGCACACAAATTAAAGCATAGTGTTATCCAAAGATCTGTCCTGGGGCCCAATATTATCTTAATTTATGTTAATGATTAAAGAAAGTATTGTTTGCAGACGGCACTAATTTATCCATCCTCAACTCCAATACTGAGGACTTGTTAACACTAGACAAAAACGTAATTTAAACAATAATTTTTTTACGGCCTACTAAATCTAGCGATGGCTCTGGTTACTTTGGGATACAATTTAACAATGACTTGTCTTCTGAGATAGAGTCCCTGGATGTACTTTAATTTAAAAAAAAGAATAAAATAGTACTTAGGTTTTCTACAGTACGAAATTTTTTATTGTAACCTCACCCTAATTTAAATTCTCTGTATATGCTGGTACAATGTTCTAAAATTACCCTTGTGTCGATGTTTTTTAAGTTATATTATTTAATATATTATTTTATTTTATTTAGACCCGTATTTATGCATATTGTTTTTAAATATTGTTGGTCAATATATACAAGTTTTTTAAATATATTTTTACATTTCGTGTTTTATATGCAAGTATGTACATATTAATATTACTTTACTTCTGTTTGCATAAACATATTTAACGCTTGTAAACACTTTTTTGTATAACCTGACAAATAAATATTCTATTGTTTTGGTTATCAGCTATTATTTTCTTCAAGTATTACACAAAATACTGCTTCCAATTTAGTTTTTTAAACATGTTTTCAGACTTCGATATGTATCTTATTTAAGTTCTACCTTGCTTAGTAGTTAGAGGTTCAATTAATTGACATGCTTTGACCCCCCACATAAATTGCTTGCTACGCCTGTGCTGCAGAGTATAACAGTGTTGTTTAATATTAAAATATGCAATATTTGGGTAAAAAAGAATAAAACCCACGAAAAAGTCTTGGTAAGACGAACGTTTTTGTCTTGATATGATTCTCTCAACCTGAAATTTTATACTTCTGTACATAATATATACCACCAATTTTTTGTTACTTGGGAAAGTTTTTTTCATCAAAACAGAATACAATAATAAAAGTTTACGCATACCTGCTGAGACGTTCATTTTAGCAGATTCTATTTCTATTTAAATCCTGTCTCTGTGTCAATGTATTTCTCTGTTATCTTTTATAAAATACGTTGAAAGGCTGAAAAACCATTACTGTTAACAAATATTGGTAGGTGCTTGTTTAAAAACAGCAGACCCAAACAGTATCGTATTATTATTACTTTTATAGAGACATTTTATTCTTTTACTTTCTTCGTAGGTTAATTCTAAAGATCGCATCTCAGATATTCATTTCAGTTACGGGCTTATGTACAATTAATAAAATGAAAATAAATATTGTAAAATGCAATGGTATATGATTTTTTTAGGAATTAATTAATAATCTTCTCTCAGGTTATTTTGCTGTATAATACTACGTATATATCCTTGCAAAATAGAATACATCTATGTACTCGCGTAATTAATTGAAAAGTAAAGAAATTAAAAACTATAATTTACATATGGGTGCTGTCATATTACAAATATAAGCTGTATTATCATCTTTCCAACGCAGAAGATTAGTACTTAATTACTGAAAAAGTGTAAAATAAATTTTCCTTAATTAAACCCATGTGAACTTAAAACTAAATAAACAAAGTAATAAATTAAATGTAGATTATTTACGATCGTAAAAGGTTTGTTACAAATTGAAAAAGCCTATAACACGTCACAGTTGAAATAAATAAACAAGCAGACATACGTATAATATAGAATACCCACCACCTGCATAAATCACAATTGAAGGCCTCGACGATTAACAGTTTGGATTACATTTCGACAGACATTTGTTCGCGAAATACGGTAGATAGAAAAAAAGTTTAATGGCACAGAACTTTATTGCAAATGCAAAAGTTATCTTGTGTACACGAAAATCGCACGTTTTAAAACTTTCAGTATTTTAAATACGCTTCGTCTGTAGACGTGGAACGGTCGTTTTCAAACTACTTTTGACTTTTTAATGACAGGTACTGTAATCTTACTCCAAATTATTTAGAACACTAATTATTTTTGCAAATTTCAATTAACAATGTTTTTCAAATTTTCTCAATCACATGTATGTTTTTGTGTTCAAGTATATGTATTTATGTATAGTCTGCGAAACCCATATTGTGACGGGACGTGCGGAGCAAGACGCGCCATGTGAGAGGAAAATGAATAACACATGATATATTTCATCTTTTACATCGCTTACATTAAAGCGAGAACGATGATTGTTGTTTTTTGCTGTCACGCGACCGAGGCGCAGTTTAGTTTACATTCTGGGATACTTCAGAGCCGCACTTAATTTTGTTACCGAATCATTCTAGCAGTGCTGATATATTTTAAGTATAATATTATAAGATAAATAATAATTATTTAATATCTGTTTATTTGCTGGCGTGTTTTTGAAAATATTTTAAGAAGGTTATCGTGTTGTAGTGAGTTGCGTAAAAGTGTAATATGAGTAATAACATGTGCTCATACCTCCTCGCGGTTCTTGCTGGATAGTAACAATTTATATTAAGCAAACTTGAATACTGTAACTGCTGTATGTGTGGTCAATACGTTAAATTCAATACTTTTATTTCAAATTAATACTTTTTTGTACAATTGTTAAATTGTTGCTAGCTAAACTGAGCACAAAAACCTAAATTGAAAAAGTAAATGAACGAACAATACAGTTAAATCCAGCTCTGCGTTCCGTAGCGTCTTACCCGGACGTCGCATCACAATATCTGTTTCGCAAACTATACTATTATGTATGATGTACCTGTATACGTACCAGTACAATATGAGGCCTTTAAGATAAAAAGTTAGTAGAACACACCTATTCTTACCTTTGAAAGTAGAAGCCTAAATAGGACAGCCAGTACAAGCTTGGAGAAACACATATTTACATTTAGAAACAGTCCCCGTCCACGTGTTTTGGAAACTGGAAATCAAAACACTACCGGAAAGTTGTAAACGACTTGTTGCTTTCCTGTGAAGCTATGGGGTGCAATATGATGTTAAAAATTCATTTCTTAGACTCACTTTTTCACGGACAATCTCAGGGCAGTCAGTGAGCATAACGAATGATTCCACCAGGATATTGATAGATTATTGCTGGACACTGAAGAGAGAAGTTCCTGAGGTTAAATACAGCCTAATATCAATATTTTCACATTTTAGAAGTAACCTTGAACAACCTTATTTATAAAACTAATACAAATTTTAGCAAAACTTAATTGCTTTGTTAATTTAAAACCCTGTCTGATAGAAAAATTCGGACAAAATCTGAATTCAGCATAAAAAGTACTATAAAGTTCACCTATTCTAGTTCGTAAAAAAAAAAGTTACAGATTTTGTTGCCCAGTGTTATTAATAATATACTCTTATTTTAGTGTCAAAAAATAATTATTATAGTGCAATAGTGGTTTTGCTAAATGTTCACCGTTTACCTAATTTTGGACATCATAAAAATCACCCTTTAAAAGTATAAGATAAGATATTGTCTATTTGGTATTTTATATCATTTTTGCACATGAAAATATGGATGTGTTCGCACACAAACTGATTCCGCCACTGATATTCGCGAAATGTCTACATGAGATGCAGTCTTTAATTCTTTTCATAAAATAAAATAAAATGTTAGAAATACAGGGTGTTCCAAAAATGCATCGTATATTTTTGAAATACTATATTTTCAATGATGTTATTGAGACAAAATATGTGTGGTATAGTTTT
This sequence comes from Rhamnusium bicolor, assembly GCA_029963845.1. Lineage (NCBI taxonomy): Eukaryota > Metazoa > Arthropoda > Insecta > Coleoptera > Cerambycidae > Rhamnusium > Rhamnusium bicolor. The sequence goes on along the minus strand of JANEYF010002709.1, from coordinate 16,203 downwards.
ATTCATTATTAAATCGATTTCAATCAAATTGAACATTTAGTCGCTTTACATATTTTGAAGCAATTAATTTTCTTTCAAATGTGTACATTTCGCACAACAAGCAGACGGTTTCGCAGTGCCAGCAGCAATTCGACTTTTATTTAAAAATAAATACGTATACTTTCATAAATATTCCTTGTTATTCTAGTAATCCACAAAACATCATCAATTCTGACTGATAATATCTAAACCGAGTTAAAATACCCGAAATATCTCTGGAGAATTTCGGCAAAGATGGATACATAGCGATCAACATTTATCATGCTGTAATTAGCTGTCGCTATATAAACGCTCTTGTGCCGGCATTGCCCGGTAAAGTAGCTTAATGAAAATGTTACAGTCAGTTTTTGCTAATGACGAGGAATTTTTCTCGTCAAAGGATTCAATGGTTTAATAAAGCAAAAAAAATGGCGGCTACTTTTCTTATAAATAATGTTTGTGTAGGTCAGTTTACCAGCTGGTATTAAAATCTTGAAAATAGTTTACATTTATCGCTGTTATTTATAAATATTTCGGAAACTTCAAGTAAGTTTCAGTAAGGATATTGGCGAAGTTTTAAAAATTTCGAGAAATGAATTTGCGCAATAAGAATTATCATATTAAATATGTTGCTCATATTTTAATTTTTTTTCAGATGTCGACTGTTTTACTATTAAAATAATAAGTATTTTTTACCTATATTCATTTTAAAAATTTTTACATTTTATTTAGTTCGTATTATGCATTTCTAGAAGAAGTAAATTATTTAGGTATTACATAAGCATCATTTTAAATCTAATAACAATAAACTACCTATAATTTTATATATTTTACATTGTCTTATCTAAATGTGCTAGTATAAAAGTTTTAGTTACGATAAGTAGTTGTTTTAATAGCTTCTGCGATAAAATGTATTGCAGGGTTGTGTTATTTTATTATCAACATATTGCGATTTTTCTGTAGTAGTTTATTTTCTGTAGTTCAGAATCCTAGACCTGTTTACTACAAAGAAAATATTAGTCATACTATGAAATCAACTATACCAGTACTCAGAAATAATCTCGCCGTCCAATACCGGATTCTGTAACAAAATAATTTTTATAATAATATAAACTCAGAAAGCAAGTATCAGTTGGTTTCCTTCAGTTAAATTTAATAGTCGTGCTGTACCTTCCGATAACGTCAGTACCTTGACCTATCACTCAGGTGGACATCATACCATCCATTAGCATAAGTAAGTAAATATCGTAGGTATGCTTCTCACCTCAATTTTCTAATACCTACCATCTTTATTCTGTTTTGTCCCTGTCTCTCCTCTCAACCGATTTGGTTAATTAGACTGACATCCATTTTTTGTCTTCCTCAATATTCTAATTTGTATAACGTTCCCATTCGACAAAACCAAACTACATTCTGACATCTTTTTCTTTTCCTGGCAGTATCCTATTTTTCTAATGTCTGCCATCTTTTTCTTTTTTCATTTCTTTCTCTTTTAATCTGTGGTATACTATTCCACTACCGCCAATTCCTCTACTTCAAATGTCTGCCTGATTCACTAGTATCCTTCTATATCTTTTGATAGTCTCAATTCTCCCTTCTACATATGGAATTAAACTCTCTCCACTCTCGTATTACTCCTGCTCGATCAAAACTATAGGAGTTTGAGCTTTTTATGATAATTTTTGAGCACTATTTGTACTATTTTATCGCTTAATAGCTTGCGTTTCAACTTAACCGCTTTATTACTTTGCGTTTTACTATCAATAAGTTCGTGTCTGCTAATACAAAACCCAAATCTATAATGCAGTCTAATAATGAAATTTCTTTTCGTAAACTATGAAGATTTTGTTGGGATATCAAAGGTAGTTATTATGGGAAAACCTGAATAACAAACAGAGAAAACCAATAAATCTATGCTGCTTGTTGATACCGAAGGATTTAAGAATCTTGCTTCGAACTGTGATATAATAATGATAATCATTTTTATATTATCTTTTATTAATTCACCTTATTACATTGGCATAATTTTAAATTTAGTTTTTTCTTCTGCTCGTGGCTATTAGCTAAAACTATTTGAAATTTTATGTATAAATCAAAAAGACTCCCCTCATATCTCCTCTTATGGACATGTTTAGCTGTAAAAACAGTATATTATTTAATCTGTTATACTTGATTATTAACAAATGGAAAATATCAGAGTCTGCTATGCATAATGTAAATAATAAATAAACAATTATTATCCAAATAGACAACCTTGAAGAAAATAGCAGAGAATCTAATCTCCCTGATGTGTTTTGGTTCTATTTCAATTAGCAAAAAATGGATGTCACTAAATCCAACCCTTAGTCTGGACAACAAAAAGCTGTTGGCAGATTACAGATATCCCCAGATAAATAAGTATTCCCGGCTTTAGATTTTCCATTTGACAATGAGAAAGCTGTAAATGTCCACAACTCTTAATACCTTTCAACTGGCAACACTTGACGACTTGTTTACAGTTTAACAGCAAAAATATGTGTTGAAGGTACTGAGTAAAGCGAGGGAATAAAATTTGATTTCTGAAAATAAATTTATTGATATATTTCAAATAAAACCTTCCAGGGCCGATCACTGGAAAACTAAAAACGGTATTGAATTTCCCCTATAAACGTCCAGTGAATAGGTACTCCTAGAACTATATGTTGATGTTTAAAGACGTCATGACGCCGAGAAAAAAATCAATGATAGGAACTTTGAAAGTGGAATCTTCTAATGATATACTGTGCACATGAAAGTTAAGGATATTTCATATTTTCATGAAAGGATTGGACTAAAAAGAATACTTTATGAGGAAAGGTGTTGGCATCCTCTTTATTAACCTGTTTGAAGAATTTGGTTAAGAATAAACGAGGAAGAACTATTTTAGTTTAAAAAGTGTTTAGTCACTCACTCTAATTGCTTCAAGTATACATCTGGGCGTGCTTCTAATGACGTGGTCTATCACATCTTGTGGGATTTGTGCACATAAAATCGGATGAATATCTGATAGTTTCCGAATGTTCTGTAGATAGCAGATGGTTCTGAAATACCATACCCACTACAATCCACATATATTCAATAGGATTCAAGTCAGGATAACGGGGTGGAAGGGATCAGGATTAATTTCGTGCGTTACAAGCACGTTGAGTATTTGCTGAGTACGATGAACGAGCATTATCATCAATGAAAATATCATTGGCATACATTTGTCCAGTCATGGTCCTTCTGCAGATGTACAGATCTGTGCGCCCTCCAACGCATATTCCTCCAAACACTATAACACTGCCTCCTCTAAAAGCTACTGTGAGTTGGATAAATCTTTGGCTGTATTCTCCAATGAGTACATCCTCCAAACTGCTTAGCAGGTCTGATATCGCCGTAAAAACCGAAATGAGGTTTATCACTGAATGAAACTGAAACCCATTCCATGTTCCAGTTTTGATTGCCCTTTTGCCAACGTTAAAGGAGCTGCATGTTCAGCCGGCCTTAACCCAGGAACTTGACAGACCAAACGTGCTGAATCTATTTGCGTACTGATTAGATACGTACTGTAACCCCATATGCTGTACGTAAAGTGCCTCTTAAGAAACGGAAAGGGTTTCAAAGTCTATTAACGATGCTTTGGTTTACTCCTTGGAGCATACTACTAGCTCTATTAGCATCAGTTTGTGAAAATGAAGCCTTACTTCTAGATTTGTTCAAAAACTCCACAGAATACGTTTCAAACACAATTCAACGCAATTAACTGCAGTATGATAGTTAATTGTATCTTATCGAAAATTACAAAAAGCAAGAATACGATGAAAAAAGAGACAACTTTTTATTCTGGGCATACACACTGAAATATATTTTTGCAGGGACGTATTCCAAGTGTTATTTCCATATATCCTTAAATTTCAGTGCACCGACTTTTTACTGTTATGCGCGTCTTTATATAAATAAATTATTTTTAAATTAAAACAATGTTTTGTTTTTTGTTTTCTTCCAATATTTATGAAAACTGACTAACATATTCTTAAAATACTATTTTCATAAAATTTTATTTTCTTACGTATTGAATGCATTTCATAAAGGCATATCTGTGGCATTTCTATAATTTTTACATAATTTTGTTGCTCCTCAAAAAAAATTGTAAATGTTGGGAGGATAGGAAAAGTATGTTTGTACCTAATTTTAATTCTCGAAAAATATGATTAAATTTGATTGAAGGATCGCATCTATTAATGATATAAAATATACTACCATAAAACTTCTAATTAATGAAATTTTAATAATGAATTTCAGAAGATTGCAGATTATAAGTTTTAATGGACTTCTGTCTTGACGAAGTTTTTTGGCCTTTCTACTGATAAAAAATTACGAGAAACTTATTTAGATTTAAATTAAGATTATAAATCTAACGTCGTTCAATAGAATTTAAAAATATTTTAATCCCGTTCATCAAATAATAAACCGTTTAGAAAAAAGTGGAAAAGTGTTATATTTAATATTTATTTTACAGACTGGTCATTTTAAGTGCTTCACTCGATTTTGTTGCTTTATTTTTACCTAGGAGAAATTTCAAAACTGTACTTATGTATTTTCTTCTGAAGAATCCAATTTTGAAAAAAGAAACAATTGAACGTCAAATAAAAATGTTATAGACGGAAAACTGAAAAATACAAAGAATAACACGCTGTATATTAATGCTGACATGAACGTGTGATATTCCACTGAGTGTAATTGCATTCAAATTTTTAAATTACGTCTACTTTTTTTATTTTAAGTGATACACCGTATATTTAGCTCAATTTAAAGACAATTTCTTTTCTGAATTCAGCAATATATAATGTACTAACATTAACTTCAGCTCTTCTTCTTCTTCGTCTTCTTCTTCTTATTCTACTTCTTCTTCTTATTATTATTTGTCTTCTATGAAAACAAATAAAAAACATTTAAATTTATATTTGCTTAAGAGATTAAATTATTTCCATAGATTTAATTTACATTATTCGAAACCAGTTTTGCTGCAAACAGTTGCGAAGGCATTTGATCAATCTCTTTTATCTGCTTAAAATAATGAATAAGGTTGTTAATTTTATTTCATGTTGCATTTTTTTATTTGATCAAACACCTGTTGATACATTTGCACAAAATGGTAATGTTTTCAAATATTTCTTCTAAATGAAATATGCAAAATTGCTCTTGAAATAAATACACTATTTAAATTTTTTATTTGCTTTCATAGTTGACCTTGTTTTAAAAGATTTATTGATGAAGTCCTACCACACTACACACTCGAAGTTAGAAACTGGTCACACAGAAATTTTCCACAACACTGGATAGGCAGAGGCGCCGACGCACGTATTCTTTGACCTGTGCGATCGCCAGATTTTAATGCCCTTGATTTCTTTCTTTGAGATGACTTAAAGGGAATCGTATATGCTACTCCTATAAACACCTTAGGGCAGCTCCAAGAACGAATTGAAGATGCCTATAATGGCATAAGTAATCCTCCCGAAATATTCAGTTGGGTACAACTTTGTTTCAAACTAATGTCAGTCGTTTTGTAAAATTATGATTGTTTAACATTAGATGTGGTAAAATGTGCACGGTTTTTAAAAAACTACTGGTGATATTTTAATTGTCACTTACACGTTCAGGTTAATTTAAGTTTTTTATTCCGTTTTTTAATTTCGTATGGTTTATTATTTCTTTACACATTTCTATTGTCAAAATAATTCTAGGGAATTATTAAATTATCAGCCTACTTTATTGATTACTGTTTTCTTAATACATCGCGGTGCTCAAAAAATTTATAGGAACGTTTCTTTGTACCTCAATAAAATTCAAGCCGTAAATTTTATGCAAATAAAACTAAGAGTTTCTGAAATATACACCTTTTACTTACCTTAAATTATTAAAATAAAATTAACAATATCAAACACTCTTAAGATGTAAAAGAACTACCAAAACTAAAGTGAACTTAAGTTTCTCAAATTAGCTGTAAAGAATTACGAAGGCCTTGATAAAATTAAGGAACAGTTGAAAATTTTGCAACTGACAGTTTGACTTAAGCTAAGTAAAAATGAGGTATCTCAACCAGGTAGAAGTCATTCGTGCTGTAACTTTGATTGGAAATGGTGAAAGCATTCGACAAGTTTCGAGAAACTTTTAATGTGAGCACCTCCATTAACAACATTTGTGGAATCGCTATCATGAGACTGGTCAATACAATAGGCTACTTGGACAAGGTCGTAAACGAAAAAAACCCAAAGTCAAGATCGATTTTTGGTCATTTTATGTCTTCGTAACCGTGTCTCTACAGCAAGGAACCTCCAAATTCTCTCAGGACGAAGCATAGAGTGACTATATCAGATCAGACAGAAAGGAACAGATTAAGAAAATCAACATATGGGCAAGACGACCTGTCCGAAAACCCATACTAAAACAACGCCACAGAATAGCTCTCCTGAATTTTGATCGTCAGCATGTCGCATGGCAACTTCGGCAATAGAGGTCTATGCTGTTCACAGTGTTCATGGACGGGTCAAGATTTCGTATTGCTCGTTGCGATGGAAGTGTATGCATTTACAGACTCTTAGTTTTATTCAATTCTTAGTTTAATTCAGCTAGAATATTATTTAAATTTTTCGGCGGTGTATCTATATTTCATGCATGTATTTAATTTTTACGTACAAATTAAGCGTTTTAAGATAAAAACATAAAAGACAAACAGTTTTATTATGAAAGGGAATTTAAGATGCTATATTTTTGTTTCAATTTTAATGACAGGTATAAAAGTTATAAACATTAAAATCATCAAGCAACTTACTGTCCACTCGGTGAAAGGAAGCCTGTGTGGCAAGGGAGAGGATTCATATACTAGAAACATAATATCTTATCCATGAGTAGATGCGGATGCAAAAAATCACATAGATTGGCATGCACTAATTCATTTATTTCGTTTACGTTTAATTGTGAATGGAATGCAGAAATTTCATTCGTTCCGCGGGTGTTCTTTCCCCGACCAGATAGTACTTTCGGCTCGTTAAATCTAACCTATTTCAACAAAAGTAGTACGATATGTTGGTTTTTATGAGAAATTTGTATTCCAAACTTGGAGAATATAGATCAAACCTTTCAAAAGTTACATTAGAAAAACCAAAGTTTGTAAGATCTTTTCAAATGGTGATAGTTTTTCAAGGAAACATTTTAGGCACCATGTTTCTTACAAGTTTTAGTCTTTTTTTCTGAAACATCCAGCATATCTAAATAAACTTCGCACTAATGTAATATCATTTCTATTTCTCAGTGTCTACTAAATATTCAACCAGAATGCATATATTTCTTATCATGAATTCCCTATAAACATAGACCGAAAGACAATAATACTGTACTTTATTTGACGATTTACATCTTACTGAATAATAAATAATCCTTTCAGAGGAACATCAATATTTAGCTTTGTCTTTTATTATGTTTAAGGATATCAAACATTTAGACCCCGCTTTTGCTTTTAAATCAAAAACGTAAATAATGGTATGGACCGTGTCGCTCCCTGAGATAGGAACAGGATAATAAAATGGAATCCTTTGTAGTATTCTTGACCCCGGAATAAAACTTTCCTAATAAAAAATCATGGTTTTCGCACTCAAAGACCTTTCTCACCGAACACGATTTTACTTTGGCAGATTCAACATTCGGCGTGTTTTCCAATACAAAAAGGTTGAATGCAAGAAAACTAGGGATTTTCATTATTTGAAACAATTTGAGGTAAACGATGATAAATATAGAGAGGCTAATAAAACTCTAAATTCAATTATATTTTTAAAAACAGACACCATTTATTCAAAGGTGTAAAGAATGTTAATATTTTTAAATTTTTGTATATACATACTCTCAAATTTTAGAATTCGTTTTATTTTTCGTATTCAATACCAATCTAATTTAACTTTTCGAGAGATTGTATTAATATCGTTAATCTAATGTCACTCAGTGCTTAATAGGGAGCAATTTTAATGTCCGCAATATGCTTTGGAGCTTCCTCAAAATGACAGTATCTGTTTTATTATCAACTAAATTCCACAGATGATCTTGGCCTCATTACTTTCAAAAATGGTAATGGTAATCGATTAGAATATCCACAGTTAACACACACAGTTTAACAGTTTTATATTGATAGTATTATACAGGGTGTTTCATTGGGAAATGGAAATACGAGTCACCGAGGTGGTTCCAAATAACCCATACTGAATGGGTCTTTCGCCCTTTATAACCGAGATACAGGTCATTTATCAATTTTACCTATTTTTTTTATTGACTCATAACTTATGAACCACCCTGTATATTTTTTGACATTTGGCACCCATATTCTCCATCACTTGGCGAATCCACTAAGACATTAACAATAAAGGAAATCCAGGTCCGGCTTGATGAAAAATTAACAAATTTTTCCATCCTCAAAACAACACCCTGTATATCTCAATTTTTAAAATTTCTTTCCATATTTAAAAAGAGCGATAAAAACTGAATCCAACAATATACTTTTTATTTTTCACAGACAATTTTACTACTAAAAATTTTAATTTAAAATTGTAGTTTATGAGCATTTTGGGAGGACACAATGGAATCAGACGCATGTTATTAATTTTATTACGTCATAATTAATTACTTAATATGTATTTCTAAAACCTACATAATTTGTATTTGTATGCCTCTAGATCACTAGAAAATGTAAATATAGGTACGAATTTAAGACCAAATAATCACAAACACCATGAAAAGGATATTTTAGAATTACCCATTTGGTGGATTTGTAGGGAAGAATTTGTTCATTTTTCGTCAAGCCGGACCTGAATTTCCTTTCTTGTTAATGCCTTAGTGGATTCGTCAAGTGATGGAGAATACGTGTGCCAATTGTCAATAAAATATACAGGGTGGTTCGTAAGTTATGAGTCAATAAAGAAAATAGGTAAAATTGATAAATGACCCTGTATCTCGGTTATAAAGGGAGAAAGATCCAATAAGTATGGGTTATTTGGAACCACCTCGGTGACCTAATCCACAATTAACGTATGTCCCTTTCCCAATGAAACACCCTGTATATAAATAAATAAAGTAAGCCCTATACTTTATAATATATATATATATATATATATATATATATATATATATATATATATATATATATATATATATATATATATATATATATATATATATATATATATATATATATATATATATATATTATATATATATATATATACATATATATATATATATATATATATATATATATATATATATATATATATATATATATATATATATATATATATATATATATATATATATTATTGTGATATAAAGTGTTGTACGTAGGTTGCCTATTTTTGTTATAGAGCAGCCCCACGTTGGTTCGTCACTTTATTGGATAATAAGGATTTGTGTATTGTTGTATTTATTTATATAATTTGTAAAAATTTTGAATTGTTTTATTAAACAGTTATAGAATTGAAAATTTTGTGGTTTATTAAAATCTATGAAAATTGGCGCCTTTATTTTAAATTTGTATTTATTTTTTTATTTATGCCCTTGTATACCCAAACTAGCTCATATTTTAATTTACAAGTTTTTACTTACTTTTTATTTTCTTTTACTCTCACTCAGGATGCAGGTTCAATTTTGTTCTTTCTATAGTATAATTTCAAAATTTAAATTCACAAAATCAGTACACATAAAAAAAACTAAACACTTTCAGAAAACAATAAAGGAGTTGTTTTTAATTTAATAATTTTTTTTAAAATATAATTTTAACTTAAATTACCCCAACCAAAATTTTATATCTCGAGATTTTACCTTGTTTTCAATCCTTACAGTTGGCCAACCTGTCGTTTCTTAGTTCTCAGCTGTTACCACACTTTAATGTTCAGCTATGGCCGCTCCAATTTCCTACTATACTTGTGTAGTTTATTTACTTTATTTTGTGCTTTGTGTCCAGCTGGATTTCTTATAACAAGTGAGTACTTACAAAAATTTTTTCTTTACTTTATTTCTCTGGCTTGAATTCCTATTTTACCACCTTCTATTTACAATAGTTTACTCCTAACCTTTATTTTCTTAATATTTCTTCTATTTAATTGCATTCCATTTTCCAAAATTTCAAAAACTCTCCACCTTTTTTATCAATAACAACCAACTATCACTTGTTTTCTCTGCTTACTTTTTTTTGTATATGGTAAAATCACCAAATTTCAAAATTGACTAGTTGTGACAAATTATTTTTTTTTATGTCAAATATTTTTAATTTTGAAAATAAAAAACTTTTTATATTACCTTTTTTGTTGCCTTTTTAATACAATATAGTTTTCTTGATACTTTCCTGAGAATTTTCTGTAAATTTGCATGTGTTACGTTCAGTATAAAAATTTTTATCTTTCACATCTCATTTTTTTAGAATTTTCTTAACAAGTGCCCTATAATTTTAAACAAACTCCTTTTTTATATAACTAGAACTAAATAACTACTGATAACAAATCTTTCATATCTAGGTTAACATATCTTTATTCAAAACTAATATTTTTGTTTCTACCTTTTGTAGGCTATCGAAATTGGTTTCACCTTTACCACACTTTAACACTGTGTCTTGAGCTACCCCCACTCACACACGAAGCACTGAGTTTCTTCTTTTGTCCTAATGGCATGTCTTTGCACATCGATGGATTTCCCTGTTTAGTTTTTGATGAAAATATATTTCAACTATGCTGTCACACATACAAAAATCAAGAAATGTTTATGTTTCAACCCCAATATTGGAGAAATTATTATGGCATTGATCTAAACACATTACTGCACCCCTGTTTGGTAAGTTTTATTTCAGTTTATATTCACTTTTACAGACCATGCACTTTTTATGTTTCGTTATGAAAGTTTTAAGATAATTTACGATATTTTCCCCTGTTTATTGATTGTTGCTTTTTTAACTTTTATATAAAGTTCAATTACATTGACTCTATACTAGATTTTCATAAATTTCCCCTTTTAAAAGTTTATACTATAACAATTGTCTCTTTTATAGGTAAAATCTTTCCCGAAATTATGCAACTTTTGATACTACTGGAGTTGATTGGGTGAATTTTTATATGGGACTACATTGGTGACACCTTTTCGATGGCAGGAAATACACAATATGTCTCTCGTCAGCTCTGCCAGTGGAGATCCAGGACTTCGACTTGACACCTTTTCTTGTTTTTTATTTGTTTTTCATTAATTTTTATGGCCAATTTGGCTTTGCAAATACCTTATAACTAACTACATTTTTTTATATGAACAATAAATACTTAATTCTACTACACATATGTTAAAAACTAAATTAAAATTGTTTTCTGAAATTGTTCATTTTTAAATGTATGCATGCTACTGTATTTATTAAACCTTTTATTTTACTGCACGTTTGCACTCTATTTTTTGTACCTCTATTTATCTGCATTTTATTATTCTAATGAAAATAATTAAAAACCTTTAAAATAATTTATAATATTGCTAAATGTGATATACTGAAGAGAACAAATAAGTTCGAAATCGATCTATGTCTGGTTAGGAATTGACAAATGATATTGGCTATCGATCTATCATGATTTGAAGGTGTAATTCAATGCAGGTCGGGGTATTTGCCCGCTGAGTAGTTGTTTCCTTCAAATCATATTTAATATATATATATATATATATATATATATATATATATATATATATATATATATATATATATATATATATGTATATATATATATATATATATATATATATATATATATATATATATATATATATATACAGCGTGTTCCTAAATATCATGTACATACGCAAGGGGTAATTCATTGGCTTATTTCATGACTGAAAGTTTATATAAACATAGGTCCGCAAACGCTTCTTTACTGATCTACAGGGTGTTGAAATTTGTAGATTTTTTTTTTCTTTTATAGCTCCTGCAGTTTTTGAGATACTTAGTTCAAATTTAGAATATAGGTTACGCTGTGAAGGCTTACATCATTGGACATGCCAAATGGTTGTGAGAATCTACAGGGAGATTTTTGTTCAGGGGTCATGCCCCATTTTCTCCCCTGAACTTTTTTTTCGGATGCGCCGCTGGTAGATTCTAAAAAAAACAGTGTGAATTTTTGTTTTATTTAGAAACTTTTTGGGCTCTTGTAGTTTTTTCTGTATATGCGACGGTAACCGAGAAAAAAATAAAAAACCATTTTCTGTAATTCGCTACTTAGATGAAATTAAAATTTTTAGTAGTTTTTGTAGCAGTAATTTATTACAATAAAAAACTTAAATAATAACCATAACAAGAAAACTACATTACAACAATTGCTGAAAGTGACCTCATCCAACCCTTATAAATGCATCCGCTCTTCGTCTCATTGATGCACGTAATCTTTCGAACACTCCCGAGTATTTCTTACGGTTTCAAATGCATCTAATATTCGATTTCGTAAGTCATCAATGGTATTCACTGGTGTTGTGTACACTAGAGATTTGAGATGCCCCCATAGGAAGAAATCTAGGCTTATAAAGTCAGGGGGGACCCAGGGGGCCAAGACTGAGGACCACCCCGTCCTATCCTTTTGTTCTCATACACTTCATTTAAATAATTCCGAGCCAAAGTAGAAAAATGTGCTGTGGTGCCATCGTGCATATACCACATCTGTATTCTCGGCAAATGAGGTAAGCCGTCTAGTAATAAAGGCAATTCGTGTTGCAAAAATGCCTGTATGATTGACCAGTAAGTGGACCATGCAAAAAGAAAGGACCAATCAAAATGATCCCTCAATTATACCACCTCATACATTTAATGAGAACTGCTCTTGAAAATGCGTTTGTACAATTCCATGTGGATTTTCTTTCAGCCCATATGTGGTTGTGGTGAAAATTTACATTTGAATTCCTTGGAAAATTGGCTTCTGTTGGTAAAAAAGGATTTTACAATCAAAATTGGGGTTTACTGCTAGCCTATTAAGGTACCACTGACAAAAATTAATCCTTAAAGGGAAATCTCGAGGAAGGAGCGGCTGCACCTTTTAAATGTGTTAAGGGTATAGCAGATAATCACGCAGGATACGCCAAACAACTTGATGACTAATATTTAAATGTTAACTGATTTTTCTGGTGCTAGTGTCTAAATTTACTTTTTATTTCATTTAGAATAGCTTCTTCGATCTGTGGTATTCTAACAGTACGTGGTGTTCTTTTCTTAAAAGTTCAAGTTTCTGAAAGACGCCTATGAATATTCGAGAATATTCGATAATCAGGTATCATTTCTATTGGGATAGCGATCCATGTACAGACGTCTGGCTTCTCTTGCATTTCCATTCGCAAGACCATAGATGAAATTCATCTCAGTCATTTCAGAATTCGTAAAATTTGGCATTTTTACGAGATTATAACGAGTATTTAAAACACATATGCAGACACAAGTTACGATTTCAAATGCGACCTGTCAAAACTTAATAACAACAACAGATTATTCAAATAAAAAAGTTTTTAAATAAAACAGAAAATTCATATTGTATTTTAAAATCTACCAGCGGCTCATCGAAAAATGTTCAGAGGGAGAAAAAGGGGCATGACTCCCTGAGAAAAAATCTCCTGTAGTTTCCTCACAACCATTTGGCATGCCCAATGATGTAAGCCCTACAGCGTAACCTGTATTCCAAATTTGAGCTAAATATTTCAAAAACTGCAGGAACTATAAAGAAAAAATCTTCAAATTTCAACACCCTGTAGATCAGTAAAGAAGCGTTTGCGGACCTATGTTTATATAAACTTTCAGTCATGAAATAAGCCAAAGAATTACCCCCTTTCGTATGTATATGATATTTAGAACACCCTGTATATATATATATATATATATATATATATATATATATATATATATATATATATATATATATATATATATATATATATATATATATATATATATATATATATATATATATATATATATATATATATATAAATATATGTATATATCTACTAAATCAATAGTTGCTAAATAATGCCTTATATCATGTTACGCTACATCGTTAGACATCTCTATCGTGATTACTTAAGATAATCATATTTCAGTCGCAAATAAGATATTTGAGAGATTATAAGGCGGAATTCATAAGCAGACATACAAGAATTGATATTTCAGTTTTGATTTGAGTGGGTACATTTCTCTTTAGAGTTAAAAGCATCTTCTGGAAATTTAGCAAAAATAAAATTGTACTATCACCGATTTATTTCGGGACTTTAAACACTTCCATTGGTACATCTGTCAATAAAAGTTCTCATTTCATAGTATCATTTTGATAATGAAGAAACGTGGTTTTTGCCGCCAATATTGAAGAGTTGTCTTAATTTGCATTATTAACGGCCGAATTGAATTTTACATATGCATAGTAAATGCTTTCATTTTAGATGTATCTTTTGTATTCTATGTGAAATATTCATTCAGTGTACGTAAATAGTTTGAGATTATGTTTTATAGTAACGCAAAATAAATAATTGCGGATAAAGGAAAATACATCAGAATGGGTCAAATGTTCTACCTGAACCTGACAGATGAAAATGCACTGAAATTTGTGTTAAAATTGTAAGAGAAAAGGGAATCGTCATTCTTACACAGATACGAAACTCAAGTAGTTTTAGAGCTACTAAGTATACATCAACTTCCTCTCAAATGATGTACTTTATGGTACGTAATCCGCAGCGAAACACTGAAGAATCATCTTAAAGGAAGACATGGGATCAAAGGTTTAAATCCTACAGGGCTGTTTTTATAGCACTGAAACAAGAATATGTATCAGATACAATCGTCCAGGTAACGATGATTTGCATTTAAAAACGTTACAAGTTTCAAAATAACCGGAAGCTCTGGAATATCCCTGGAAATCTCAAGAACGTTATCCGCTTATAATTTATGAATTTTAAGATAGATTGGAACAAGCAATAAATTATTAGGGCTTGATAAAAACCCAATCAGATATACAGTTGTGACGAGACCAGTTTTGTCACGACCCCACTTAAGAAAATAATTGTTACTTCTTTGGATAACACTACCACCGTTACATGGTTAGAAGAGAACACCTCGTTTTTGGCTTGTGTATGCAGCAAGTGAGATAATGCTACCTCTCGTCACTTGCAAAGGAAACAGTGTGTCGGATGAATGGGTTCCAAAAGACGAGGTTTACCCAAACACAGCATGTGTCTCCACCCCAAAAGTTGCATAATTGCGGAAGGATTTCCCAATTGGTTCATAAATAATTTTTTGTCATTTATTGGTGTCTAGATCAATAATGTTAATTTTTAATGGGCATATTACTCCAATAAATAATGACTTTGGCTAAAGAAAATAATGTGGATATTCAATACTACCGGTCCATGCATCTCATATACTCCGACCATTAGCTGTAGCCTATTTTAATTCACCGAAAGTTAAATGGAAGAAAAATGTGGAAAAGGAAACATTTTCAAAAGCGTCCTTCTAAAGAAAATTTGCCCAATTGCTAAGTGAAATCTAGTAGGGTTTGACTGAGAATCATAAAGGAGCGTAACATTTGATTCGTTCACACTCAATAGGTTTAGGAACATTAACGATCCAGTCCAACACAAAACAGACATAGACAATTATGTGCTTGGTGTATCGAGGATATTTCTAGCAATTCATCCCCCAATCGTATGTCGTTGTAGCCCATTGATTCGAATGGATCTGGTACTCTTCAACAAAACAAAAGCTGGTTAAATCAAAACCCCAAAGAAGTAAATGGCAAGAACTGCAAAGATTTTAACATTGTCTTTTAAAAAATGAACACAAACACCACCGTTGATGTTGATAAACAGTTGGTAATATGTTTATGATGATGATGGGTATCATTGGTAATATAATTATAATTAAAATGATATTAAAAAGAGCCTTGGGTATGGTTTGAACATATATCTACTGTGTAATCTAAAACAATTTTATAAATAGTAGGTGCTCTTTTTCCTTTCTCTGATTTGCCTGTGATTGTATCTGTGACGGGTGCCTGTCCCAGCGTCGTATGTCAGTCTGTGATCTGGTTGATCTGTGACGGTGACTATGCTGATAAGAGAGTGCTCCCCTTTAGTTGTGTTGATGCTTTGGCCTAGTAC
>JANEYF010002707.1:0-34011 GCA_029963845.1 Rhamnusium bicolor | reverse complement strand
CCTTGGCAGTTATAACATTTTGGTACACTCAATTCTTCATAGACCATGTATCTTTCCCAGCCGAGACATAATTTTTTTCAAATTTAGTATTTCGTGAAATGCATTAGGTGTGCAATCACATATAATTGTCTTGGTTCCATTTTTGTTTTTACGAATATAATTTACTTTAACTTCACCTGTTATGTTGTTTTGTTCTTTTAAAAATTTTCAATTTCATCATATGTATAATCTTGTGTAACTTTTACAATTTTTATTCGTGGTTGTCGCAACTTGCTCAATTCGATATCATATCTATCTTTTAATTTATTATCTAAGGCTTGTTTTAGGATTCTAACTCACTTTTTTGTTTGACATTTGATTATCATATTACCAAATTTTGTTGGCTTTACATTGGTGATACCAATTTTTAGTTCAGCAGGCTTGATATTTCTACTTATATCCATTTTAGTTTGATCTGGTGATTGTTGTTTTTTGGTTTAACAATTATCTTTGGAATATTTGTTTTCATTGTTTTGGTAACTGAAGTTGTTTGTTGCAAAGCATTAGCGTAAGAAATTTTGTTAGTTTTTTTCTAAATTTTCGATTTTTTCTTTAAGTAAAGTGATTATTGTTTCTTGATCGTTAATAATTTTCTCCTTGTCAGCTATTGTATTTTGTAAAATCTCCATAAGTTCATAACTTCTACATTTTTTGCAGTTAAATTTTAGTGTTCGCTTTTGGAGTGAAATGCATCTTAATTCTGATGAGCTTAATTCACTACAATCTGTGCAAATAATATTCCTGCAAGTATCACACGGGAAAAAGGGATTTTTTATATCTTTTGTGGGTTGTTTACTAATATTGCATATGGAGCATTCCATATTGGATTGATTTTCATTTTACCATATATAAATCCTTTCAAAATCTACGGCACTGGTGACAGATGCGGCTTATCACTTGGAGGTTTTTATATTTGAAACAGAAAAACAATTCTTTCTTCTTTTTTATAATAAAAAAACTAGGTCTCTCTACAAAAAGTTTAATTTAGCTGAATAGGATGCTATTTAAACTGCACTTTTTTAGCTATAAAATGCACTTAATTTCAATGAAAATTAGATTAATTGATGGAACACACTATGAACTTCAATCCGTGTAAAAATTAAAATTTAAATGGTCTTCCTTCTGAAGTTAAGACTATTAAATTTTAGAGCTTCTTCAACACACACACATCAATTTCAATGACATATTTTTGATAAACTGAACTTCCTGATAAATCTTTAAAACATTTACTTTTTTTCCTCGTTATACACTTCATCGAGCAGTCTGTTGGACACATCATGTCGAGATGGTGGTACATATCCAGGTTGTAAAAGTTTTATTGCCTTTTTTACTTCATGTTGTTCAATACACATGAAACTGCTGTTTGGCACATAAAGAGCTCTAGCAATTTGTTTATCTATTTCTTCTTTATTAGACTTGGTCGTACGTGCAACAAAAGATGATAGAGATCCAGAACTGGAGTCAGGCACTACTTTTCTTTTTTTACTTAATGGCGTAGAAGATAAGAGCGGCTGTGGGGCACTATCTTCCTCTGCATCTTGTTGTAACGTGTTCAATTGTATCTGTAATAAAAAACAAGATTGTTATGTTGTTTAAATCCAGCTACACACAGACAAGCATAGATACTATACTTTGTTCTTAAAACTAGGACTGAATGAAAGTCACATTTGCACAGGAAAAGTTACTAGAAATCTAGAAAATGCACTAGATCATTTTAACGCTAAATTTGAATGTAACACTGACCACGCATGGTTTTCCACCTAAACACCAAAACACTATACGCTGCATTCGACGCGCGTTTCGCCAACTAAAGTTGGCATTATCTGGAGATGATTAAAAATAGTTTTAATCATCTCCAGATGATGCCAACTTGGTTGGTGAAACGCGCGTGGGGTGCAGTGTATAGTGTTTTGGTGTTTAAGTGGAAAACTACGTCAGTGTTATCTTCGCATCAAAGGTTCCAACCCATTCCAGGTCGTCGAAATAGACCGACGTTAAATAAGTAAATTAAAAAAAAGATTCTCTTAATATTTTGTCTTACTAAGAAGTTATAATTATAAATAAAATAACACTATACTTATATTGGACGCTGTTCCTGAAGTAGAGAGACCTTCATTATTTGTTTCTACACTTTCTACATTACTATGAACATTTTTTCCAGTGGACCTTCAGTCGGTCCACAAGCCCTTGCATTTCTACATTACACTTTTTACATGTAGCTCTACTACCACTTTTTCCATCAAGCTTACTTGATTTTTCAATAAAATGTTGCCAAATAGGATCTTTTTTCCTTCCACCTCTATTAGAGGACATGTTAAAAAATTATTTAATATTTAAATACTACAAATATGTATAATCACTCAGACTCGCTTTCTCACTTGTTACTGTTACGCGTTACGCGGCAGATTAGCAAATAATGGCAATTCGCATCATCCCTGCGCATTATAAAGACAGTCGAATTTTCAAGTTCTGATAGGAATTTTCATGTATGCTCTAGCTTATTTTACAATAATTATAGATACAAAGTACACAATTTATTCCATTTGTAAATTTAAACAAAAACTATCTTTGTTAATATAAGTACTAAATACATTGTTAATGTCAATTATTAGGATGTTTATGTAAAAAAAATAAATAAAAATCAAAAAAATCATAATTTTTTGATTTTTTTTTTAAATCGTGATTTTTGATTTTTTTTTTAAAATCATGATTTTCATCAACCCTGTTTTTGGTTTAGAAAAAATCCGATCTTCTCGACGGGGGGATCGAACCCGGGACTCCAGGGTGTAACCACCCTAAGATATAATTTATAATTACCTGTTTTATTAGGCCTCTCATAAACAAAGAGTGGTCCAATTGGTTAAGTTTTTATATTGCCTGTCGACTGCTCAGTGATTTCGGTGGGTTCGTAGGTCAGGACAGTTGTTAAATGTTGATAAATATTTTCAAAGATGCTTTTAGCCTTATTTATCAACAAAGCTGAATAGTGATTACTGTAGTTTAACCTTGTGAAATATCACTTATAGAATGCTGGATGATTCCCGTAACTATTTTTTTTATTCGATATAAAATTAATTAAAAGACAAGATAATTGGGCGCCATGTTATCAATAAAAATATTAATAACAATAGTTACTGGTATCAATCCAACAAACTTGAGAATGTGAGAACAGACCCGTCCCTCTTAGAAAAATAAAAAACAGAATTTTAATAAAAACAAATATATTACAAATTAAATTAAAAAGAGTTATTTACAACAGAAAAAGTATAAATGGTTTTAAGCCTGAAGGGACAAATAATTTTACTGAACAACAATAGGGAAAACTAAAACTGTGAAGCAGAACAACAAAAATATATATATATATATATATATATATATATATATATATATATATATATATATATATATATATATATATATATATATATATATATATTACCAAGGGAATTGTATTTTTTCCTTCCCGCAACTACCCCAACATTTACAAAATTTAATACTTTGGCTGGTACGATGAAAGATAAGACCTGACAGGTTATAGATTTTATAAGCAGACAGACAGACAGTACCTTATTCCAAACTAGGTCAATAGAGTCTCTCCAGGTTGATCGTCTTGTTCCTTCTCGAACTATAGCTCGGCGGACAGTTTCCTGGTGAGGATTTATAGACTGCAAACTCCTAGGGGAACAATGGCCACTGCTGATCTAAATGGTTATTTCAACCAATAAAAAAATACCCTGTCCTATGGGATTTATAGGTGAACCTTCTTCTCGGTCTCGAGCATAAAAAGAAAAAATTACCAGTCAAAATTAATAACAAATACAGAAAATATGTATAGGTGAAGCTACGGTTGAACGAAAAAATACAATAAGACCAAAAGAAAAAAACTACTATGTATAAACAGTACTCAAATGAACTAATAGAATTAGTTAAAAAAATTACTACTTGGTTAATTTTCTAGATGAGAAAATTACCCGACAGATACTAACAACTTAATCCAAAGGTTTGAATTATACAACAATTATACTACTTTCTTGATAAGAAAAATAGTTAAGAGGAAAAAATAGTAAAAAGATAATTACTTAATCAAAAAAATTACTCAACTTGTAAGTAAGAAATTACGGTTTAATTAATTCAATTTAAAAATGAATTTAAGGTAAAAAAATAAAAAACACTAGGATAACTCTTAAGAATTACGATATTAATTATTTATAATAATTATGCAAATTGAAATAAATTATAAGGTTTACCAAACATAAATATATACCTTCATCCAAAGGAAAAATTAATACCCGACAATAAATTTTTAAAACACAATTTAATAAATGTGCTTTAAACAAATATAAAAGAGGAAAAAATAAATATGAGTTCTGCAACTGAAATATAGTGATTTATTTCAGTGTCACACCGTGTAACAGTATAACAGGAAATCAGAAAGATACTTCTTTACCTTTTAGATAAATTATATTAATTTTTAGATAAAGAAAGATAGTGAATAATTTATTATTTAAATTATATGAATTTTCACAAAAATAAATTCTATTAATTATTATTCGAGAGATAATGAATAATTTATTATTTAAATAAATTCTATTAATTTCCACAGAAAAGATAAGTGGTGCGGTACTTTAAGTTATAAACGTTATTTACGGTAAAAATCGGTAGAGTCTAATAAACTTTAAGACATCAAGTTAATCGTCTTCAATACGTTAATACTAGCTAAAAATCTAGGCAACAGCCTTTATGAATCCGTAAATTCAAAATATGTAGCTTTGTAATAATAAAGAAAAATTTAATTAACTGACATCAAAATAGACAGACTTTTTAGTCACGACGAGGCTTTGCGTGTTCTTCAGCAGGAAGGAAAAAAGGACTTGAGTCCAAGAGGTAAGTGAGGGTAGCAAATTAGCAACAATAATGCTAATTTACGCGGTACGATAAGATAATTATTAATAAGATACGATAAACGATATAAATTTCATCTATAGAGCCAGTAAGGTGATCCAAACTCATGAATTTAGTAAAATGTAAAGGACGCGCAAATATGGCGATTAGCCAACGAGCTTTACATTAAACTAATAAAACTCGATAAAAATCGATATTAAAGCCTATATAAGGAAATAATTACTTTATCAAGAACATAGGAATACCCTACATGCTCAAATTGGTAGAATGAAATTGTACTAATTATTAAATACTTCAAATTAATAATTTGACGATAATAAATTGCTAAGCTCACCTCCCTACTCGAAGAACACCCAAAGACTCTTCCGTTTTGTTCTGTCCGTGCACTCGTCAAGTGATTGATTCGCGCATGAACCAAAATCAGGACATTTCGATTTAAAACAGGATAGCAAGGTCGTAACCATAATTTGTTAAAATTATCGTTACAAGGGTGAGAGGCAAGTGTCCTTCCCACTCGACTACAAAGCCACGAAATTATATTGCACAATAAATATTTTTCTGAGGGGTCAACCACTAGTGAAAAAATGTACAAGTATTGTACAACATTGCATAAGTTACTAGTACTGTTGCTAATGTTGACAATACTGTCCGTACTGTAGTGTTGTATGGTACTGGTCGAGTACTGTGCGGTACTGTCGAAGCACTGTATGATACTGTCCATGTACTGTACAGTACTGCCTTAGTAATGTATGGTAATGTGCAAGTACTGTATTGTAATGGATAATTTTGCACTATAGAATTTTCCATCTAAACCAAATCGAGCCACAACGTCCACAAACAGTTTTGAATATAGTTATATTCAATTATGTTTTACCGTTGAGTGAAAGATTTAATAAGAGGCGCAACCGAGCAGGGCTCGAGATTTTGGTACTGTATTTCCTTGACAATAACTTAAAAATTATCATAATTTGTTAGTGCTACCCCGTAATATCATTATGACCTTCCCATCACACCAATTTCTTTTGGCAATCCTCAAGTTATTACCAAGAAAATACAAGACCAAAATCTCGAGCCCTGCTCCGTTGCGCCTCTTGTTAAATCTTTTACTCAATGGTTTTACATAATAATTTGTTAGCTGTTAACTTCAAATTCTCGTTTAATTTTTAGTGGACAAAGGCAATTTTAATTAAGATTATAATGGCACTATTATTAAATAGACCGTATCTTCGTAAGATTTTTTTCCCTTAGCTTTTCCATGATTAATGTACTTATAAGCGTGATAAATAAAATTTACAGTATTTTCCAATAACCCTATTATATTATTAAACATATAAATGAACATAACATTTGACTACAAATTTATAGATGGAACATAAAATAATTTGTAAGTATTACAAGTGAGGATAAAATACGAGATAAAGATACAAATAAATACATTGGTGCTCGATTGGTGCTTACTTCACTACGTTTGAGTTGCTTGAAAGCATTCTGAATACACAGTCTGTCATGACATTTTATTTGGAATGGGTTGTTTCCAAGTAGCTGAATAGGTCCATAAATTATATATTGATTTTCAACCGTGTCGATGTCATGGATCCTCGACCAGCAAAAGTGGTCCAAATCCGAGGATAAAAATTTTAAAGTAGATTTAGAGGTGTCTGTAGAAAGAACTCAGCCAATATATCAACCACTATCGTAATAAACAGAATAATAATTTTCGTTTTTAATGATTATCTTCGTTGATTGGCTTTCTGGTTTGTTTTCTAATGAGTCATCTTCCGAAAATGTTTCAGTGAGAGTATCACTTTGCCTAGTATATGAATCACTCTCATCCCCTGTTTCATTGCTTGTTGTGACACCATCATTCGAATAAAGAAAGGTTATGAAAAACGTGTGATTCCAAACCAAAAATTCGAAACACAAATGTTAAACTAGAGGTGAACATTATACTCTTCGCAGACAGTTTGCCTTATTGCATTTTTCAAGGAGTATACTTTTCGCATTTTTTTAAAATTTACATACTATTCATCCTCGTAGTCATCTCCCGATGATGCCGGCTTGATTGGTGAAATCGAGGGTGAAATGTTCGTCAGCATACTATGAGTTACTTTTGTTTTTGTAGAATTTAAGGCTGTCACCCTAGGCAGGTATTTGTTTTTTTAATATTTAATACTTTTATAATTACCGAGATATAATCGAGTTACTAATCTAAATTTTTCTTGAAACAATAAGCTTCTCCCGAGACTTCTCCATTTAGCTAACACCACAGCTAACATTAATTTTGAGACTAATTTATTGTCCAAATTTCAATGAAGTTTATTCATCAGTTCAAGTTTAACACATTACACAATACTATTGATCTTTCAGTTCTTAAGTTGTTGTATTTAAAATAAAATGTGACAAGCGAAAGAACAGACATGTTGAATCTTGTTCAGAATTCGATGACTAACACAATTATATGAATGGTTTTTTTCATTGAGATATTATGAATTAAAATCAAAGAACTTGAAGAGAAGGTGACATAAGAGAGAAGCTTAAAGAAAAAATGTGAGAATAATGCAGCAATAAACGAACCGATCAAACTTAAAAGTGCATTTCAGAAAAATTATATACAGTGGCCCACAAAAGTCTCCGTACACCTATTACACAGAAATAAAAATGTTGGATACCTTGTACTGAATTATATTGAACCCAAATTATACACATAAAGAAAAAGTGCATTTATTTAAGTTTTAACACATGTACAAATATTTACAAAAATAAATATTACATAACAGAAAGAAACAAATACAACTAAACTGAACAAATATTACAACCACAAAAGTTTCCGTACACACTCTAAAATGGCCAAACGTCGTTGGCTATCCATGGTTTTAATATTTCGTTGCATTGCCCTTCGCTGAAATTACAGGTTGCAAACGTCGTGGCATCGAGGATATCAAATTTCGTGTCGTTTCCTGGTCGATGTTCTCCCATTCGTGAATTAAAACCTCTTTAAGTTGATTTCTGTTTGAAATATTATGTTTCCTTATTCGTCGGTCCAATTTTTCCCATAGATTTTCTATAGGATTGATATCCGGTGATTGTGGAGGTGGATGAATTATGTGGGGATATTGTACAACAGCCATTCTTGAATTACCCGCGACCGATGTTTTGGGTCATTATCTTGATAAAAGGAAAAATTATCTTCAAGCTGTAATTTCAGCGAAGGGCAATGCAACGAAATATTAAAACCATGGAAGTCAACGACGTTTGACCATTTTAGAGTGTGTACGGAAACTTTTGTGGTTGTAATATTTGTTCAGTTTAGTTGTATTTGTTTCTTTCTGTTATGTAATATTTATTTTTGTAAATATTTGTACATGTGTTAAAACTTAAATAAATGCACTTTTTCTTTATGTGTATAATTTGGGTTCAATATAATTCAGTACAAGGTATCCAACATTTTTATTTCTGTGTAATAGGTGTACGGAGACTTTTGTGGGCCACTGTACCTAAATCACTACGAACCTAGGTTGTTATCTTGGAGATGCTTTTGAAAACTGTACACAAAAAAATACATACTTACCAAAATAATAAAACTGCACTCGATTCACTTAGTACAACACTCACTGGATTCCTGCGAACTGACTGTTGGAACAAGATTCTACAAATTTGTCTGGTACTGTTTAGCATTGTACAGATACTGTTTGATACTGTACACGAAATGTGGTAATGTATAGGTACTGTCTGGTACTGTACGAGTACTGTTCAGGTATTGTACACTGTCTGTGGTAATGTACAAGTACTGTCTAGTAATGTGCGAGTACTGTTTAGTTACTGTACACAAAAACATCCAAGTATTGTACACAGTGGTTGACCCCTCGTATTTTTCTATTCTATTTTATATCGTTCAATCTCAATCAAAATTCCATTGAACAGGCTTTATGTACTTATGTGTGTAATTTATTGAGTCTCATTAATTTGCAGAAAAAGATTACAAAGAAAAGCTCATAGCGGCTGTCAAGAAGGAAGTAAAGCAGGTAATGGAAGAATCAGTAACGAGAAAATTTGTCCATGAAGAAAGCGGATCTGTAACTTCTCTCTGTGGGGCCGTAGAAGCCTGTTTATCACAAGGTAATTTAGGGAAATTATTAAAATATTTTGTGAAGTCCCTAGTATAAAATAAGATATATAAAAATATTGATCTCGACACGTCCGTTGTACATTTATATTAGTTATATTAATTTAATTAAAAATATTTAATTATAGTACCTACTTATCTGTTTACTCTGAGCTACTAGAGTTTCCCCAGCTGTTAATAAAGATAGCAAAAATTGATGACAACGTAGAAAATTCATAGTTATCGATACTATGCTATTAACGGCCCTAACTAATTTTTATGTCATTGTCATCAATTATCAAAAAAAAATCATACATTTTCTTTTGATTTAATGCTGGAATTATTTTTTTTAAGTTTTTTTATTTTGTGCTGAGATTTTCTCGAGTTATTTTAACGTTTATTAAAAAAAATAGGTTCCATTATGCGAATCATTTCAACGTTGTTCATGCCCTAAAACACTTGATATTTTTCAAACATTTTCAAATATGTATTGTTATAGGTCTACGAAGGAGAGCACTTGGACTATTTAAGACCTCCTCCACAACGGCCCTACTTCATAAAATTGCCAAGCACAGTGCCGAGGCAGCAAATATATCAAAAAAGTACAAGAATTAGAAAATTTAGACCCCAACCGTCGGTCTTCCAGTAGCAGTGACAGCCTTACCAAGCCTACATTGAAGAAAAACGCCTCCCTTCCTAATTGCACGCCATTGCCAAAATACCTCTGGATCAGGTCAGATGTGAAACACTTTTAATGTTACAATAATTGTTGAAACTTGTAACATCTCATTCTAGATTAGCCTTGTTCGAAAAGCAACTAGCTAAAATCATTGACTACCTAGTTTCGAACGCCGGGAAGTACTACGATAAAGATGCTCTTGTCGCAGATCCAGATTATGGCAGTATCTTGAGCTCCCTGCTAGTTGGTCCGTGCGCTCTGGATTATTCCAGAACCAAAAGCCATGATCACTTCTGGACCGATCCACCAGCCGATGAATTAGTAAGTATGCTCCGTCTTCACAAATGTGCTTAAACTCGATATCACTTACAACTGTCAATTAGACATTTAATCCTTCTCTATATAGCTTTAAATCTAAATTGAAAGGACTCTATCAGTGATTTATATATGTGTATGTATGTGAGTCCCAACCAAAAGTAGGTACCCTGAATAACTTTGGAGATAAAAATTTTTTTAAAAATTGGTGAAACATGTCGACCTTGTTTCCAAGTGGGACATATTTTAATGTAATACTTGTATACCTATCATCTTCCCTCTACCCTACACGGCCACCCCCTCAAAAAATTCAAATGGCAAGGAGGGTCGAATGATACATCTTTTGAAAGGTCTTTCAATTCCCTACAAAACTGTGTATTTTTTTTTAACTTTTATCGATTCGTTCTTAAGGAAAAAATTTTATTTTTGATGATTACCCACAATCGAATTCGTTTAAAAAATCTAAAATACACGGCACTGGGTATTGAAATTTATATAAAAAACTACATTTTTTAGTGCTCTCAAATCAACACGAGTTTTTTCGACAAAAAACACTTTCCTTGTCCGTTTAGTTTTAGAATAATAAAAACTCATAAGTATTTGATAGTCCTTGAACATTAATTTGTTCACAACCAATTTTAAATCGAGATACATTTTACTAGAGTGAGTTTTTCAAAATGGTTTATACCCTTAAGAAGAGAATAGAAATTGTCAGCATTTATTTTAAAAACGATAATTGTGCTAGAGCTACGAAGCGCATATTCAATAGAAATCACCCAGATAGAAGAGTTGGTTCTCAGTATGTTTTACAATTGTTGACAAAATTTATGGAAACCGGTTCTGTAGGAAACAAAAAACATGAACCTCAGAGACCGATTAGGAATGAAGCAGTCGAAGTGGCAGTTCTGGGTCATTTGCAGATGGATAATAGTCAATCGATCAGGAAAGTAGCTGTGGCTTCCGGTGTATCACGAAGCAGTGTTCATCGAATTGTAAAGGCCCACAAATTTCATCCATATAAATTTAAATTGGTACACGAATTAAACGAAGATGATCCCGATCGTCGGCTTGAATTCTGTGAGATTTTTAGTGAACAATTAAACGGTAATGCCAATCTACTGTACAATACGTGTTTTTTCTGATGAATCGACATTTCAGTTAAATGGGGAGATAAACAGGCACAATTGTAGGTATTGGAGTAAAACCAATCCACATTTGTTCATGGAAACTCATACCCTAAGGCCTCAGAAGTTAAATGTTTGGGCTGGCATCTTAGGGGATCACATTGTCAGCCGTTTTTTATTCCTGATAATTGAAATGGCGGAAGGTACCTCGATCTGTTAGAAAATAACATCGACAATGATTACCCAAATCCTCAAAGAAGACGATAATATTTTAGAGAGCGAACTGTTTTTTTTCAACAGGATGGGGCACCCCCACATTTTGCTATAGCAGTCCGTCAATTTTTGGATAATCGGTTTCCTGAGCGATGAATTGGAAGAAGAGGTCCTGTGGAGTGGCCCGCTAGGTCACCCGATTTAACTCCCTTGGATTTATTTCTGTGGGGACATTTGAAATCGAAGGTATTTGCAACAAAACTCGCATCTCTGGAAGAGTTACGTGAAAGAATTGTCCGAGAATGCCGTTTATTGACTCCAGATTTGTTCAGAAATGTTCGTACAGAATTTCAAGACAGATTATACTACTGTATGGAAGTCGGTGGGGGTCACTGAACAATACATACGATAATTTAAACTGCTTCTTTTATTTTTATTTCCCGAACCTAAAATAATGAAACAATATCCAAGAATTAACAATCCAAGAAACAGCTGTCTACATTTTACAATTCCATACAACAAAGCTAAGCTTCACATATTTTTAGTTTATGTTGACAACAGCTCAATAATAGAAGAAACCATTTTCACCAAGGCATCACTATATGAATCTTGCATTATTATTGGCGATTTTAATCCAAACACTACCAGAAAGAAAAACCAGCTCCAAAATTTCTTAAACAACTCTAATTTTACAAGGATTCATACACCACCCACGTTTATTATGCCAAATAATCCAAGTTCAACCCCTGATGTATTCATGTGTACGAAGAATATTAAAAATAATATCACTGAAGTAGAATTAATCCCGGACATCGGTAGTGACCATTTAGCCATACAATTTAAATTTAACTTACAACTAAATCCTATCCATTTACCACCGGAGACCTTTTTAGATTTAGCCAAATGTAATGCTGAAATTGTTAATGAGAAAATGATACAATTTATAGAAAGCAGACGAGAGCCAATTATGCCTTTATATATAACTATGTTTAACGAAAAAATTAAAAATTTAGTACTAGAGAACACACCAACAAAAATAAAAACTTTCTTTAACTATAAACTACCTCCATTTATCTTAAACCTTATAAAACAGAAAAGAAGACTTTACCACCAAATCAATCAAAATGAAGATCCTGATACAAAATCCAAATATAATAAACTCACTAAACAAATCCATGTACTAATACAACAGAAGTAGACATATTTGAGAGAATATCCGAATCTGGCAGTGGAAAAGATCTTGTCGAACTAAGTGATCAAGAAGAAACAAAAAGAAATACTCAACGTAACCAGGAGAGACTAGTGACAGGTGAAAGGCGATCAAGAAGACAGAATAGAAAATAAACTCAGTTTTGTGGAAGCAATCTTTAGGACAGTGTAATAGTTAAGGTAAGCAAAAAAGAGTGTGTAAAAGTATTATTCTTAGGCTTGTGCTATTCTTAAGTTATATAAATCACACTGTAAAATTATATATCGATAACTTAAAAACAAAAAAAAAAAAAAAAAAAAAAAAAAAAAAAAGATGGATAACTATATTCGAGATTTTCAATATCCCAAAACTCTTACAGAAGAGGTAGACTCAATGCAGCAATGTAACGAAGTTTTTAAAATCAATAAATCTGCATCGAATTTTAAAATCATGCATTCAAATATTCGCAGTATACATAAGAACTTAGACGAACTAAAAATTTTATTAAGCCAAGTGACAGAATATTTTGACTGTATTGTACTAACCGAGACGCACTATATTGAATGCTTAGGAATGTGCGAAATTGACGGATACTCAGTAATATACAATAATGGTTCGGTTAACCAAAATGATGGAGTGGTGATATATTTAAGAAACAATCTCATATACGATTATAAGATAGTTTTATTTCACGAAATATCGTTAATGGAAGTACAAATTAAGTATCAATCTCAAATGTTATATCTCCTAGCTGCCTATAGGTCACCCTCTTTAGAACCCATGCAGTTTAATATGGATCTATATTATCATTTACTGTCTATTAAAACAGCAAATTATAACTACTGTATTTTAATAGGAGATATAAATATAGACATTTTAAAAAAATTCAGAATACGTTCATCAATACTTAGATATTCTGTCAGAATTTGGTTACATATCAACAATAAATAACTACACAAGAGTTCAACAAAACACACGATCCTGTATTGACCATATATTTTTATACACTAAACTTGACTACGAATTGACTACCCTTAATCGTTAAAACGAATATCACAGATCATTATATCACTGCACTGCAAATAATTTTCGAAGATCAAAACCATAATTCCTTAAATACTGATTCTAAATATCTAAAATATACGAATTTCCAAAAATTAAAAAGTACATTACAGTCTACTAATTGGACTCATTTATATGAAACTACTGACGTTGAAACAGCCACAAATTTATTCGTCCAAACTATTAAGAACTCAATCAAAATATGCACAATTTATAAAAAAGTAAGACACAAAAATGTAAAAAGGAAAAATTGGATAACCAGCGGTTTAGTAAGATCTATAAATTATAAAAAACGACCTTTATGCAACCTTAAAAAAAGAACCCCCAAGACAATGTGCTTCAAATTGAATATAACAATTACAAGAAAAAAATTAGTTAAACTTATCAATAAAACAAAAAGCAATTATTATAAACAACAAATCGAACAAAATAAACACAATAAACAATACCTTTGGAACAAGGTTAACAAATTAAAGAAATACGATAACAAAAACCAAATAAACACAATAAAAAACAAACAAAACAAAATATTAAATTCAGATTATGAAATAGCCAATGAATTCAACGAGACATACATTGAAATGGGGGAAAAATTGGCAAACAACATCATTCCCTGACCAAAGTTTCGTACCTAATAACAGAGTCCTACTGAATTCATTTTATTTATTACCCACAAACAAACACGAGCTTTTGAACACAATTAAATCCCTAAAAAACAAGAAAGCCACAGGTATTGACGGTATAAGTGTAAAAATCATTAAGGAAACGGCTAATTTTATCATAGATCCATTAACCTATGTTATAAACTTAATATTTGATAACAATATAGTTCCTTCTATTTTCAAATCGTCAGTTATAAAGCCCATATTCAAAAAAGGAGATAAATCGCTTTGTCAGAACTATAGACCAATATCCATAATTACAAATTTCGCAAAAATTTTCGAAAAAATACTCAAATCTCGTCTAGACAGTTATATAAAGAAAAATCAATTAATATCTTCTAAGCAATATGGTTTTCAGAAAGGTATATCAACTCAAGATGCCATTAGTCACCTCACAGATAATATATACCGTACAATGGACAAAGGTTTACCATCATTGGCTATATTTCTAGACCTGGCTAAAGCCTTTGATACCGTTAGTTTTCCACTATTATTAAACACCTTGGAAAATATAGGCATTAGAGGCAATTCACTAAGTCTATTGAGCAGTTATATTATCGATAGAAAACAATGCGTCAAAGTAAACGGAATAAA
This sequence comes from Rhamnusium bicolor, assembly GCA_029963845.1. NCBI lineage: Eukaryota > Metazoa > Arthropoda > Insecta > Coleoptera > Cerambycidae > Rhamnusium > Rhamnusium bicolor. The sequence continues at coordinate 19,130 of JANEYF010002707.1, read as the reverse complement.
AAGTGACTTTCAAAGTAAAATATGGAGTTCCGCAAGGAACAGTGTTGGGACCTCTGCTTTTTGTATTATATATAAATGACTTGTTATTGATGGAATCTTGTGGAGATATTCTCACTTTCGCAGGCGACACAGTCATTTATTATGTTGACCAAACCTGGGAGCGCTTAAAAACTAAAGCAGAAAATGACTTTTCAAAATTGAAAAAGTGGTTCGATAGTAGAATCCTCACTCTAAATTTTGATAAAACTTTCTTTCTTCCATTCGCGTCTTATAAAAATTCTTTACCCGAATTTGAAACGTTAAAGATTACGGATAGGGATAATTCACTAACAATATACAAAGCCGATACAATTAAGTACCTTGGTATTTATATAGATAGCCACTTAAAATGGGATTCTCACATAAATTATATAGTGAAAAAATTAAGATCCTTAATTCCAATTTTTAAACATCTTAAAGATATTCTACCGAAAGATGACATATTAACTATTTATTACGCTCTAGTCGAAGTCCCACATAAATTATGGGATACTTGGCTGGGGTGGAGTAAATAAAACTACTTTAAATTATCTGGAGTTAACGCAGAAAAGAATTATAAAAATAATGTTCAAAAAAGATATTTTATTCCCTACCGATGAATTATACAATGAAACAGGACTTTTCGATGTAAGAAAGCTTTTTTATTACGCAATCTGCGTGAACCAGTATAAAAATAAAGATCATCTAATTGATATACCACACAATTATTTTACGCGACAAAATTCTGAATGTTACAAAGTTGAGTTTATGAGGAAAACTATTGGCCAAAGAAATTTTACATATTTAAGTCCAAAAATTTACTCAACGTTACCTTATGATGTCAAAACTGCAAAGTCGTTAAATATCTTTAAAACTCGATGCAAAAATTATATAAGTCAACGACCCAGAGTCGACATTCACAAGCAAATTGATTTGAAAAACAACTAAAAAATTACATTGCTGTATGTTCACCTTTTTATATATAAGTAGTAGTCTGTTAAATTGTTGCATATTATTTTATTGTCTTAATATGTGTAATTTATGCTCTTATTCTTATTTTATTCATAACAGTAATCTTGTCATTATATTATATGTATCTTTTAGTATTAGTCAACTTATATCCTTAGTCTTTTTTTTTTTCATTTATTTTTCACGTCCTTCAATGCCATGTATAAATGTTTATAAATAATTTATATATTCTCCCACGCACAAATATCTGCTCAGATATTTATTGTGGTGTATTTATGTTTATTTTAAACTATGTTCTATTACACACCTCTATATTTCTGTATTGTATTACTATTTATAAATAAACATTATTATTATTATTATTAACAGTACAAACAAGACAAATGGGTGAAGGCGTGCAAAAATATAAACGACTCCAAAGGAAAAACATATTGGAAGGAAATTAAGAAATTGTCAAAATATAAATGTAACAAATCTGCAATCCCTGAAATTTTCTACAATAATAACAGCTGTTTCACAGACCAAGAGAAAGCCAATGCCTTTGGGGACCACTTTGAGGAAGCATCTAAATTTACAACAGATGAGAACTTTAAGGAGGACAATTTAAACTTGGTTAACGAATGGTATGACATTTTTTTTAATACAGGCCCGGCAATGGAAGAAGACATAAATATCTCAGAAGAAGAATACTACAGTGTACTAAATTCAGGCAAAAACACAGCACCTGGTTATGATCACATTAATAGAAACATATTAAGGAAATTGGAACATAAAATACATACAGAAATAATTAATATATACAACTACTGCATAAAAAATCACTATTTTCCAATAGAATGGAAAACAGGTGTAATAATTACAATTCAAAAACCCAATCAAGATCATTTTCGTCCACAAAATTATAGACCTATAACATTGTTACCAGTAATGGGCAAAAATTTGGAAAAAAATTATAAAAACGAGACTAAATAACGAACTAGATGAACAGATCCCCAAGAATCAATTTGGTTTTCGACAAAACTCATCTACAATCCACCCACTTATCATAATGACGTCAAACATACAAGCTAACAGCATAATTGGAAATAAATCGGCAGCAATTTACATAGACTTAACCAAAGCATTTGACTCTGTTTGGCACAAAGGATTGCTATTTAAGCTGCATCACGCAAATTGTCCCAACTATATTCTTTGGTTTCTTAAAGATTTCTTAGAGGGTAGGAAAACAAAAATCAAAATAAATACATCATTTTCCAGTCCATATGAAAACGAACAAGGGGTTCCACAGGGTTCTCCATTGTCACCAATATTATTCAACATCTTCTGTTATGATATACTAAATAACTACCAACAAGCACAGAACTTAGAGTCTTACTTACTTCAGTTTGCAGACGATATAGCCTGGGTAGCACACGGGAAAACCATTGAGCAAACAATAAATACCCTGCAGATTTCAACAAATGAAACGATTCAGTGGTGTAATAAGTGGCGATTAAAAATAAATCCCAACAAGTCACAACTAATGATATTTAATCACAACATCTCAGATACCTCTCCAACTCTACAAATATTTAACGATAGATTGACACCAACAGTCACAGTGAAATACCTTGGCATCATATTGGATCAAAAATTAAACTTCAACAGCCATACTAAAGAAATGAAGAAAAGGATGATAACTAGAGCGAAACATTTTAGATCCCTAACCTATAACAATCAAGGCATTAACATCATAACAGCAAGTAAAATTTACAAAATGATATGTCGACCTATCATAGAATACGGCTCCATCCTTTTTAACACTTGCAGAAGACCAGCATTGAATAATATAGAAATTGCAGAAAGAAGTAGTCTACGTAAAATAACAAAACTTCGTCATCCAAATAACCCTCTTCATAACATATCCAATAACTCACTCTACGAAAAAACTGGTATTCAACCCATACTCACTCGCTTTAAGGAGCTCACCAAGAAATATACACAGTCTCAAAATCTCCTTACCCTAATACAACACTTTACACTCCAGTTACGAGAAGATGTTACCCGAAGAAGAAGAAATCCAGAAAAAACACTGCTGGAAGTAATTACTGCTGACAACGAACAATAGAACAATGACATACCTAATTGTTGTGCATTTATGTGATTTTAATTTTTTTTTTTTTTTTGTACATGTTCAACTCTACAGAAATGTTATGTTATCTTAAATTAATACGTTGTAATAATTAAATCTGTAAGACAGGCTGAAAGACTTCGGTCGCTGGCCTTTTGGTACTTATCCAATAAATACTATTCTCTCTCTGAAACAATATTTCTCAGGAACGAACCGATAAAAAGTTCAAAAAATACGCAGTTATGTAGAGAATTGAAAGATCTTTCAAAAGATATCACTCGACTCCCTTTGCAATTTGAGTTTTTTGAGGGGGTGGCCGTGTAGGGTAGAGGGATAATGATACGTATAAAGTATTACATTAAAATATGTCCCTTTTTGGAAACAAGGTCGACGTGTTTCACTAATTTTTCAAAAAATTTTTTTTTTCAAAGTTATTCAGGGTGCCTACTTTTGGTTGGGACACCCTGTATACAGTGTGGAACAACCAAATGGAATAAATTCAGTATCTCAATTATTGTGTATATTTATAAAAAAATCCCGAAACACATCAATTTTGGATTCGAAAATGACATCCTGCAACGTAATAATTTCATCCCTCAATTTAACCCCCTTAGAGTGGCAGTTGCAACCCCTAAATTTTTAAATGGGAAGTAGAGGCTTGTAGTACCTCATTTGAAAGGTCTATTCATTCTCTATCAAAAATGCTATGGTTTTAATATTTATTGCAAAAATTAACAGTAAAAAAAAAAATTCATCTTGACGAAATTCGCTACAGCAAACAAAAAAAAACTTAATTTCAACATAGGAGATGTTCAAAGTGAATTCCTTGAACGTCTTGGCCTAATCTTGAATAAAAATGTCCTCTAACGTTTTCTAACATCAGAGGCGTGACCGACCTTACCGCAATCGTTATTTTTCTTCTCAAGTCAGATATATCGCTTGGCTTAGTTTTTGTATACCATACTTTTTACATATCCTCATAGAAAGAAATCTAAGGGTGTAAGATCAGGAGAACTTGCTGGCCATTCTAGCGATCCTTGCCTCCCTATCCACCGATTTGGAAATCTTACGTCGAAATATTGCCAGACATTGATTCGGTAATGTGCTGGTGTTCCATCCTGCTGGAACCATATCACATCGGCTTGAACTTGTGGGTTTGCTTGAGCAGGATATATGTTTGCTAAAGTTGGTACGACATTATTTTGGAGCAGAGCTATATAATTATCTCCATTCAAATTGCCATCTATGAAAAATGAACCAATGACATGGTCTCCAGTTATCCCCACCCAAACATTAACCTTTTCAGGATTTTGCGTATGTAATTCTCTCATCCAGTGAGGATTTTCATTAGCCCAGTAGTAACAGTTTTGACGATTAACATGGCTGTGAAGAGTAAAAGTGAACTCATCAGAAAAATAAACACTTTCTAGTTGGATAACATTATTATCTAACCTTTGCATCATTTGTTCTGTTAAATACCTTCTTCTGTCAAAATTGTCTTCACTAAACTCCTGAGTTGGGGTCAGTATAGGAATGCATTTTATTTTTCTTTTAATAGGCGAATAATCGAGGAATGGGAAACATTCATTGCTGAAGCTGCTTGTCGACGAACTGTGTGGGTTTTCTTCAAACTTAAGCAGTATATCTAATTTGGTATCGTTACTAATTGCATCGGAAGTTTTTTTTATCTGCCGTACGTGTCCTTTTTCGTGAAACTGCTTTTCAATTTTGCTAATCGTACCTTGGGATATAGGCGGCAAATCAGGAAATTTTTTCTTGTAATAGGCGAGCAACTTTGGCTTGTGATCGCATTCTATCTCCGTAACCAACCATCTGTATAATTGTTATTTTATGCATTTATGTTAAATAAACTAAGTTTAGGAATTGCAGTTAGCAAAACTCAAACAATACGCAAAACGCTGACAACTATTTATTGCTGTCAATCAAATACCAACGGCGTTTTCAATAAAACTGGCAATGCCAGCTATGAAGAATTTTGACAAGTTTTTATGTCGTCTTTTTAGTTGATAATGTTGAAAAAGAACACAAATTGTTTTTGCTGGCCTGCAAGAACAAACACTGCAAGTTTTTATGTTTTTCGTTTGTTGTAGTGAATTTCGTCAAGCAGACCGTTAATTTTGCAATAGATAGATAGATAGATAGATAGATAGATAGATAGATAGATAGATCTTTATTGATGCACAGGAAAATACGAATTCTTACATAAGTCAAAAATGCAGCAATATATATTACATACCTAGAAAATGCCATTAAGAGTGGCATATTGGGTTTTTAACATTATATTTTACATTTAAATTTAAAACTTATACATTAGATTAGGATAAAACGAAATATATATATATATATATATATACTATATATATATATATATATATATATATATATATATATATATATATATATATATATATATATATATATATATATATATATATATATATATATATATATATATATATATATATATATATATATATATATATATACATATATATATACATATATATACATACATACACACATACACATACACATACACATACATATATATACACACATATACACACATACATACATACATACACACACATACATATACTAAAAATCGTGAATTGTGATATCACTGTTTAAAAATTCGTTGTGGGAGTAGTACGCTTTTCCTTATTAAGAACTTTTTTATTGTATTTCTAAATTTGTTTCCTTCAAGAGATTTCACACCTATAGGTAATTTGTTATAAAAAGTTGGAGCCAGATGCAGTGTTGCATTCCATGATTTATTTAATCGTAAAAAATCAATTCTAAGATTGTCTTTGTGGCGTGTGTCATGATTGTGTATACTTTGTGATGTATTATAATGGTCTACGTTATTTTTTATGTATGTTATACACTCAAAAATGTATCTGCTGGGAAGGGTCATAATGTTTAGATCTCTATATGCATTCCTAGCATCTGCCCGATATTCTATTTTTGCTATAATACGAACTGCCCGTCTTTGCAGTTTAAATATCCTATTTGTGTGGGAAGAGTGTGCCCATGCTATGATAGCATAACTTAAAACAGACTGTATGACTGCGTGAAAGGTCATAATACAAACCTCCTGACTCACAGTTTTTATTAGGTTTTTTAATAAAAATATGCTCTTAGATATTTTGCTAGCTATGTAGTTAACATGACAATCAAATTTTAAAGTAGGGTCTAGAAAAACTCCTAAAAACTTTATTGATTCTGGGTTGTTTATTTTTCAATTTTACGTAAGGAAAAGATCATTTTTTCAGTCTTATTTACATTTAGGCTTAATTGGCTTGCTGAAAACCAATCTTCTACCTTGGAGATAGAAGCATCCATGCAAGATTTTAGTTGATCGAAATCGACATTGCAATGCGTAAAATTTGTGTCGTCTGCGTATAGAAGTAAAACACTGTCTGTGAGGGATGTGGGAATATCATTAACGTATATGAGGAAGAGCAGAGGACCCAGGATTGATCCCTGGGGGACTCCATGGGTTATTTGTCTCTCCTCAGAGAGGCTGCCCCCATAATAGGTTACTTGGGATCGATTTGTTAGATACCCAGATAGCAATTTCAGACTCATAGCTCCGACTCCATAATATTCCAGTTTTTTTAATAATATTTCGTGTGACACACAATCAAAAGCCTTGGAAAGGTCGCAAAGGTTGACCCTACAAAAGTCTCCTTCTTCAAAACCTCTGATTATGGTGTCACATAGTTTGTTTATGGCACCAATGGTGCTTTTGTCTTTTCTAAAACCGTACTGATGTTCTATCATGAGTTTGTTATATTCTAGGTAGCTGTACAACTGTTTCTTTAATAAAAGTTCTAATATCTTCGATATCACTGGTATCAGCGCTATAGGTCTGTAGTTGCTTGGATCAAATTGATCACCTTTCTTAAATATAGGAATTACTTTAGAAATTTTAAAGCATGAAGGGTAGACACCTTCCTTTATACATTGATTAAACAATTTTGTCAAAGGTATTATTAATATATCTTTTAAGGATTTAATTAGCATTATGTCTAAATTATAAAAGTCTTTACTATGTTTATTTTTTAATTCATTTATAGCATCTCTGACCTCAATGTAAGTAACCTCTCTAAAGGAGAAACTTGGATTTGGTTTATTTATGTTAGCTCTTACAAGATACTCTTCATAAGTTAAAATTGGTACCCGCAAATTATTTACTGTATTGTTTCCTACGTTTATAAAAAAAGAATTTAAATCGTTTGCATGAATACTCACTTCCTCATTCGTATTTGTTTTTCTATTTCTATTAATGACCTGCCATGCAGCCTTTGCCTTGTTATCTGCTTTTTCGATAAATTCAGTATTCGCTTTTTTGTTTTGCTTTATTTATAGCAATACGATATTTATATCTATAATTTTTCACCGCTTCAGCCAGCTCTGGTGTCCTAAAATTTTTTTTGTAGATCTGTTAAAAACTTTAAGTTTTCCCTCATGTCCCTAATGTCATTGTTAAACCATTGTATTTGGGTTTTCTGGCTTGAATTTATTTGTCTTTTTACCTCTGGGAATGCAGTATTTCTAAAGCGTAAAATCTTTTGAAGAAAACAATTTACTTTATTATCTGCATCCATATTTGAATTTATAAATTCCCAGGATTCTGTTTCAAGTAAACAATACATTTTTAGTTTACCTTGAGATGTGATTGGTCTGTAAATAATGATTGGAGATTTGTTACTACTCCTATTTTTTAAAAGGTTTATATCTACACTTATATCTATGGCAGAGTGATCTGACAGTAAAGGATCATCTACATTTGTTACACAGTCTAAAATATCACAGAAGTTGATGAAAATATTGTCGATACATGCTTCTAGTCTTGTACTTTCATAAATCATTTGTACAAAACCATATGAATTGACTAGGTTCATAAATGTATGTTTTTTTGTACAGTTTTGGTTGAAATGTATGTTAAAATCACCGTTAATAATGATATATTTGTTCATGTTAAAAATTCTGTCGAGCAATGAGGTCATAACTTCTAAAAATACATTGAAGTCTCCTTCCGGAGGTCTATATACAGTGATGATGATAAAATTCAATTCCGTAAGTTCAACAGCTGAGAGTTCACAGTTCATTTCTACAGAAAGTGTCCCTATATCATTTTTGGGTTTATATTTAATATTGTTTTTTACAGAGTATGATTGTGCCACCATGTATATGTGTGCTTCTTGCATAAAAATTTGCAGTAGAGTAACCATTTAGGGATAAAGAATCAATCTCATCTTTGTCTAAGAAATGTTCACTAAAACACAGGACATCATAATCACTGTTTCTCGTTTGCATTAATGCCTCACATTCTCCGATTTTGTTTCGAGTGAGCGTATGTTTAAATGAAAAATGTTTAACGATACGTATTTAGCATGATATAATTTATTGTCATTTGACTCGTTTTGAGATGATTTATTCCGGATAAGTTTATTTTTCTTGCTGCCTGTTTCCTTATCACTTTTACGCACCGGGGATTTATGAGTAGTGGGCCCGGACACAATTTCACTGTTGCATGCTTTTCTAGTTTGATTAGGTTTACTTTTGAGCCTGCTTCCCTGCTTATTTAAGAAAAATTTTTTTGTATTACTTTCATGTTCCCAATTCTGTTCATGGTCGTCATCTTGTCTGTTTTTTTGGGAAGGTGTATCTGCAGAAACCAACCCCTTTGGGCCAGAACGTAGGATTATATGCCTCATCTTTTAATGCATATTCTAATCCTACTTTGAATGCTTTTGTTCTCGTTCTCTTTAGTTGGAGATCTTCCACAACCACTGTTCTGTCTTTCATAACTGGCTTGGAATTCAGATATTTTTTTATTTTGTCAGCTGTGACTTGCAATTTAACTCTAGATAGAAAATCCATATCCTTTTTTGTACTCCTTCAAAGTCTCCCTCTTCGCCTGCATTTCCATCCCCAATTTGTATGGTGGATTTGGTTTTTGGTTTTTTAAGATATCACTATATGTTGGTTTATTTTTATTTATTAGGTTTTGGTCCTTTTTTTCGTCAAGGTTTATAATATGCATAATCTGTAGTTGCCTTTTTTCCATATCTGATGTTTTTGCTTCCCCTTTTTTGTGTGATTTTTTGTTTGGTTGACTAGGTGTTTTTTGTTCTTGTTTGTTCATATTTCTATTGATAGTGGAAGGTGTTTTTTGTATCTCCTTGTTATTGTGTCCAGAGATATAATGGATTTTATCGTTATTTATATCACTATTACTATTTAAATTTCTGAAATAGGACTGCACTTCTTTTTGTATAAAGGTTTTTATAGATTCACTGTTTTCACTGGTTTTTTCTTCTTCTATGGTGTGTTGTTTTTGTGGTGTTATTTTCGTATTACTTTTCAAGTATTTTAATTCTTTTTCCAGGGTAAGTATTTTTTCCTTTAGAAGGTTGTTCAACTCTTGTGGAATTCTGCTCCGCAGTTCACACATTGCACCTTATTTATCACTTTTTTTTCACAATATTTGCAGACACTTAAAGCAATTGTGTCTGCTTGGTCAGCCATTTTTAACTGGAGATATTAAAACCATAGCATTTTTGATTAGAGAATGAAATTAAAACCAAAAATAAAAACAAAAAATATACTCTCAAAGTAGTAACAGAAACAAATATTTTTTCTCAATAAATAAATTAAAAATAAATTCTAATAGTAAAGTTATTACTATAAAAAAACAGAAAGACATGTTTTTGTCAAAATGAAAAAAAAATAACATTAATAAATAATAACATCCTGAAAAAGACTGAACACGAAAGCACAAAAACGGAATTAAATAATGCAGTTGATATCACAAAATTCACTTCTTCACTTCACTTTACCTCACCTCACATTGCTTCATCCTCTAAATCCTCGCCTTTCTCACCATCTTCTTCATTTTCAGATGAACTACTATCCTCGTTCAAATTTATAATAAATTTATTTCCACTATTTATATGAAATTTGGCAATTTTTAAATAATCATCCTCAATCGTAATTACTGTCCTAATTCTTTTTTCCCAATCTTCCTTGTTAATTTTCGATACTTCATTTTGAATTAACTCTACAACTTTTTCTATCATATTTCGGAAAAATATTTCCTTCAATTTACACCAAATAATTCAATCGGGTTGAAAATACAAAAATATGGCTGTAATCTCAACACTTTGTGGCCATATCTCTCATCATCTATAATATACTTCTCATAATTTTTCGTTTGCAAGCTTCTAACAGTTCTGCTTTAATATAATTTTTCTCATAATAGAGGTCATGTTCCATTAAAAAAAAATTTTAACTCCAGCTTTGTAGAACTCTTGTTAGGAATTTTATACAGTTGTCTCGAATGATACTTCGCATTGTCAAGAACAATAATAATGTTATTCGGTTTTAAATTTTCAATTAGGGTATTTTCAAACCATTCCGCAAATATTTCTCCCTCCATGTTCTGGTGGTAATTCACGTTTCAGTTTCAATGCATTATTAACCCATCCTTCAACTGATCCACAGTGTAATATAATCAACCGAGTCCCTTTATTAGGGGCCAATGAGATTTGTTGACATTTCCTAGATCCATCAGTCCATCCTTTTTTTACGGTGTCATAAGTAACATATCAAGTTTCATCTAGATAATAAATTGGTCTATTTTCCCTTCTGAGTTCTTTTATCTCTTCTAGATATAAATTTCGCCAATCCACTGTTGGTCTACTTTCCATAATCGCGATTTGTTTATTAATAGTTTGATATTTAAATCCAATCTTTCTCAGCCAAGTTCCTAAAGTTCTTTTGGTATATTGTAGATGATAATCCATTTCTTTTAATTTTCTGTCTACGACATCAATAGTTGGGATTCCATTTTTCTGATACTTGTCGTAAACTAAAGTTCTTAAAAGTTTTGCTAACGATGGATTCAGAGTTTTCGATTGACCAGCGTCAGATGTTTGTTTCCTTCGGAGGGCACCTTCTTTCACCAGTTTGTGTATTGTGGGATGGGGAACGTTAGTCAGAGATGCTGTTTCACCTAGTATATCCAAATCATACAAATTAGGTTCATTAGCCACAAAAGATTATTGTAAACCATAAGGCAAATTTGTTTCGCTTGTTCGCTCACATATAGCCGATTTTTTCTTACTGAGAACACTAATAAACTTTGATTTTCTTTAACACTGTAATCACTTTCATTTCCACAAACACAATATGATCCAGATGTAGAGGCCTCCCACGGTCGAAACATTTTTAATCAATTACGTTCTTAAATTATTTTCAAAAACATACCAGCAAATAAATAGATATAAAATAATTATTACTTGTATTACACTATTACACAACTAACTGCAATATGATAAGCTTTTTAAATTATTTTCAAAAACACACCAGCAAATAAACAGATATGAAATATTTATTACTTATAATACAGTATTACACAACTCACTGAAACATGATTACGTTCTTAAATTATTTTCAAAAACACGCCAGCAAATAAACAGATATTAAATAATTATTATTGATCTTATAATATTATACTTACAAAATATCAGCACTGCTAGAACGATTTGGTAACAAAGTTAAGTGCGGCTTTGAAGTATCCCAGCATTATAATGTGGTATCCTGGGGAAAATCTGTGCGTTGGGACAGAGTTTTTATAAGTCAGAAAAAAATAATTAGACTAATTTTTAATCTCAAATATTCTGCAAGCTGTAAAGAGACTTTTAAACAGAAACAACTATTGACATTTCCATCTATTTTTATCTGTAAATCTGCCACTTGTACTAAAAGTCACCTTTCTGACTTTAGTATGTTAAAAGATCAACATAATTATGACACTCGCCACGCAAACTCTTTATTAGTGCCCAAGCATAGAACATTTAAATTCAAAAGATCACCAGATTGCAGTAGTATCACCTTGTATAATTCACTCCCAGATCATTTAAAACATAATATATCGAATTATCATAAATTCAAATCTGAAACTAAAAAAGTTCCTTATTAACGAATGTTTCTATTCAATAAATGAATTTGTGTCTAGGCAAGATCAAACATGATATTGTTGTGCTTAAGTAGGTAGTCGAATTTATTCATGAATTATATTAGTCTATTAATTTTAATGTATTTTAAATTTTGCATACTTTTATTTACAATTTATGCTTTATACTTTTATACCTTTTACAATACTTTTACAACTCATGCTTTTATACTTTTACAATTTATACTTTTAATCATAATTATACTTATATGTTGTTCTCATTGTATTCCTATTACTTGACTTGCCTGTTGTACTTTGTATGTTATTTTGGTTAATAAATTACTACTACTACTACTACATGTAAGCTAAACTCCGCCTCCGCCAACAAAAACAACAATCAGCGTCTCACTTTAATGTAATAGCCCAGTCACATTAGAGGTTTCACCTCGGAATGAGAGATAATAAGCTGTAAACTTGTATAAACCTTTATTTTGGCGTTCTAAAAGTTGTCTGAAAAGTCTCATAATCTCGTGTCCGCGTCTTAAGATATTCAAGGTCCAAAGTCACAACAATCGGTTTTTTGCAAATATTTCGCTTCCTATGGTTTTAATGCCATTTGCATTTATTATAAAAATTGTAGAGAATAAAATTCTCTACAACTTTTTGTCCCAAACATTTTTATATATACTCAACCGTTTTTGAGATAGAGGGCGGAGAGCGCGCCGCGCTTACCTATTCACAGCATAATGCAAGGTCAACCGTAAGTCCTGGTAAATAATACGCCGTTGAAGTCTATAAATCATTAAAAAATATATAATTATGAATAATTTGCATTGTTTATTAATTAATACATTATATTTAATAATATTTTTCATTTATCGAATATATATTTGTTTAATATTACTTACCTTTCCGTGTAATCAAAAAATTGTTGAGTGGAATACTTTAAGTATATTTTAATTATATTCTAATATATATGTTAATTATATTTTAAGTAGAAAAAGAATAGAGTAAATACATTTTAATCATATCTTTATTTAGAAATACTTTTTCATATATTTATTACAGTTGAAGTTCAAATGTGGGGGAGCTTTTTCAAAAACTTTTATAATTAGAAGGACTTGATGAAAATGACCGTTCTCGTATCGCAGCCATTATTGCATGACATTGATGTGCATTTCGTTTTTAAATTATCTATTTTTCCTTTTCTATTTTTCATTATGACTTCTTGTAAAAAATGCATTAAAGTTTTTGGTATTTCTTCATTAATATCATCTAACATTTTACTTGGAGGTGGATAAGACTTGGTTTCAACTACAGATAGTCGAATATCTTCCCTAATAATAGCTACTGCAGCTTCGACAATCCGTAACCGTTCTTCTTCGGGATCCCTTTTTTTTATTATCGTACCAAGCTTTTGATAGTATATTAGCTTGTGTATCACGAAAAGATATGATAGTAAATGATCCTACTTTTCTCGTAATTATTATGTCGGTCAAATATTTTTGTTGAAGTTTTGTAATGATAGTCTTATCATCTGGTACATACTCCGTCAGGACATTTTTGAGCTCTTTCAATGTAAATTGTAATCCGTCATGATTTTCTATATAACTAAAAATATCTATCATTGCTTGTGTGACTTGATTATCTTGGCGAGGCTTCTTATCAGTAGTAGATGGTATTCGACTTAATGATTTATAGACTTTATACGGCGTATTATTTACTGGGACTTACGGTTGATCTTGCATTATGCTGTGAATAGGTAAGCGCGGCGCGCTCTCCGCCCTCTATCTGAAAAACGGTTGAGTATAAAAAAAATGTTTGGAACAAAAGTTGTAGAGAATTTTATTCTCTACAATTTTTATAATAAATGCAAATGACATTAAAACCATAGGAAGCGAGATATTTGCAAAAAACCGATTTTTGTGACTTTTGAGCTTGAATATCTTAAGACGCGGACACGAGATTTTAAGAGACTTTTGAGACAACTTTTACAACGCCAAAATAAAGGTTTATACAAGTTTACAGCTTATTATCTCTCATTCCGAGGTTGACCCTCTTTTTTTGGCTTAAGTAACTGGATTATAAGCGGTGTAAAAGACGGAAGATGTAATGTGTTATACATTTTCCGCCCACATGTCGCATCTTGCTCCGCACGTCCCGTCACAATATAGGTTTCCGCAACTATTAGAAGTTTAGGTTGTTGTTTAGGTAAACTCCTAATAATTTATTTATAATAGTGACATTTACTTATTAAATTATGTATTTTTTTAAAATATTTTATTGCATGTTTATTGTTTCTTATATTTTTTTAAATTCTAATTACTTGACTTGCTATACCGGGTGACCACGAGTCAATGTACGCCCCCAATATTTTTGTTGTTTTTGAATTTAAAAATTACACATAAATTAGACAATAACGGGCTACTTTTAGACTAACAGGAATGAAAATATCACTTCCGGTTGAACCGGAAGTGACAACTTTTTTTTCTTAATTGAAATGACTATATTTTTTTTGATGGTTTCTCATTAAGCCTAAATTTCTAAGTGCAGCAGTTTTTTCAGATTTTAAAAAATTCCAAGAAATAAGTGATACGTAACAATTTTTGAATTTTTTCAAAATGGCCGCGTCAGATGAATGCGATGTAAAAAAATTACTAAGTAGGCTATGGAAATTATTAGTAAGGTTGTAGACTTGTCTGTAAAGAAGAAAATAGTTGTTTGAATTACTGATAGGTACCAGGTTTTTTTCAAGAAGCGGAATTTAATTTTCATTTTAATTTCCGTAGAGGCCATATGGAAATTTTTTTAATGGAACTGTGCTATTTTTTCTTATTGATCAGAAATGATGATTCATAAACTATAATTTTTTCGCCATTAATCATTTCTTAACGATATCCTTCGTAATAATGAAAGTATTTTTAAAAGGTAAGCGCCAACAAATTTTAATAAGGTACCTATCTACATTTAAATCCAAAATTGCAGATAGCCATGAAAATGACAGACATTCACAACAGTTGAATTAATCTTGACTTACTCACTAATTTTCTGAAGCAAGTGTATTAAATTTGTTATAAACAAGAAAATATAAAATGGCTGAAAAATATCCAAGAGATGAAAAAAGTTGACATGTTGATTATTTATGGAGAGACTCATTGTAATGCAACTAGAACACAAACTCTGTATGGAGAGATATCCAGAAAGAAGACAACCTCGGAGAAACTATTTCGCCCGGTTGAAGCATCAATTTAGATCTGAACCTGATATAGAAATTGAAGAAAGATTTATTGTGGATGAAGAAACGGAAATTAATGTATTAGCTTTAGTGCATGTTGACCCAACCATTTCGGTAAGACAAATTGAACATGAATTAACAGTTTGCAAAGAATCAGCCAGGAAAATTTTAAAGAAACACAGCTATCATTCTTATAAATATCAATTGCATCAATTTTTGTATGAAAATGATTATCAACGAAGAATAACCTTTTGTAATTGGTTACAGTTATGCCAATTAAGAAATGAGAATTTTATCAAAAACATTTTGTTCACTGATGAATCGAGATTTACAAACCTTGGGTTATTTAATCGAAACAACACTCGATATTGGGCAATTGGAAAATCCTCATATTATGAGACAGGGGTGGTTTCAGGAGCGGTTTGGCTTCAATGTTTGGTTAGGCGTACTGGGCGACCATATCATAGGTCCAATAATTTTTGACGGAACTCTAACTGGACCAAGATATATAGAATTTCTCCAAAATATAATAGTTCCACAGATTAATCAAATTCCCAATACCAATATTGACGAGGTTTACTTCCAACAAAACTGGGCTGGACCACACAATGCTATTATCGTTAGGGATTACTTAAATCAATTGTTTCCATATCGTTGGATTGGGACCCATGGTTCAGTCAGATGGCGTGCAAGGTCGCCTGACTTCACCCCACTCGATTTTTTTATTTGGGCGCATTTGAAAAATAGAGTCTACATGACTGCTCCAACCACAAGGCAAGATCTGGAAGAAAGAGTTCGACACGAAATTGCACAAATAACACCAACAATTACAGAATGTTAGACGTGCAACAATAAGTCGCACTACTCTGTGTATTAATCAAACAGTGAACAGTTTGTACACTTTTTATAATGGTTTATTATAATTTAGCTTTTAAATAGTTTTGTTATTCTATTCATTCAAGAAATAATTTTAATAAAACGTTACATTAAAATTATTTCTTGTTTAATTTGTGTTTACCTTTTAAAAATACTTTTTATTATTACAAAGGATATCGTTAAGAAATGATTAATGGCGAAAAAAATTATAGTTTATGAATCATTATTTCTGCTTAATAAAAAAAAATAGCACAGTTCCATTAAAAAAATTTCCATAGGACTCCTACGGAAATGAAAATGAAATTTAAATTCAGTTTTTTGAAAAAAAACCTAAAAATACTGGTACCTATCAGTAATTCAAACAACTATTTTCTTCTTTACAGACAAGTCTACAACCTTACTACTAATAATTTCCATAGCCTACTTAGTAATTTTCTTAGATCGCATTCATCTGAAGCGGCCATTTTGAAAAAAATTAAAAAATTCTCACTTATTTTTTGGAATTTTTAAAATCTGAAAAAACTGCTGCGCATAGAAATTTATGCTTAATGAGAAACCATCAAAAAAATGTAGTCATTCCATTTAAGAAAAAAAAGTTGATGTCACTTCCGGTTCAACCGGAATTGATATTTTCATTCCTGTTAAAAGTAGCCCGTTATTATCAAATTTATGTGTACCAAAAACCAAATTTTTAGATTCAAAAACAACCAAAATATTGGGGGCGTACATTGACTCGTGACCACCCGGTATATAGATACATTTGTATCATTTTTGTGGTAAATTAAATAAATAGGTTAGACAAAATAGTCATTAGGTTATAAATTCAAATTTTTGATTTTATTCATATAATTTTATTTATTTATTTATATGTATGTATGTATGTATCAATATGTATTTATATTTACACTTTGATATTGTTTTATATTGACGTCATACATCTTTTGTTTTATATTTTATGTTGACTTGCCAAATATACATTATGTATCTTTTTATTGGCAAATAAATATTCTATTCTATTCTGATTCACATATTCACTTCCTTGTCATATACAGGATCGCCACTTAAAACTCCCCAGACTCGTAACTTTCTTATTTTCTAAGCGACCACCATGTTGGACACATCAAATTGTAGATATTTTTAAAGTCTTTAAAGATACATACAGGAAGATTTAAAAATTGTTACTTAAAAGAAAATTAATTTCCTTGAATAATTTTTTACCTCACCATGTACATAAACTGTGTTAATGTTTTCTTATAAAGGTTTTAATTAACTTCAATTTATCTTATTACGTCATATTCGAAATTCTTTTTGGTTTTGGTGGAAAAAGTAAAAAACACCCTTTTCGATTCCAAACTGTTTTTTTTTAAATAAATTTGAAAAGAATGTAAATAATAATTGTATGCTTTATTTGTAAAAGACATATCATAACAAAACAGCAACAAGAAACAAAAAAAAATATTTTTAAAAACAAGCTTTTATTAAAATGTATCAAAAAGGAAATAGCATTACAAATATTGTTCAAAATTTTGACCATTAACGTGAACACAATAACTCATTCTCTTTATTAATTCACCATTAACTGTAAGTAATAGAGTATGACGTCGAATAGAATTACATCCATTCCGTATTCTATTTTTCAAATCTTCTGCATTAAGAGGTTGGGTTTCATACACTAATGTCTTAAGGTAACCTCACAATAAGAAATCCAGCGGATTTAAATCTGGAAATCTAGCTGGCCATCGCAATGGTCCAGAATTACCTATCCAAACATCGTCTTTAAATGATCAGAAACGATATTGGCGTTATGTGGAGTAGCACCATCTTGATGGAACCAGATATTTCTTCTATCTTGCCGACGACCGTCTTCTAGATAAATAGGCAAGTAATTTCGTAAAAAATCTAAATACATTACGCTGTTTAAAGTAGTTTCAAAAAAATGTGGCCCTATTAGACTACCTCCAAGAATACCTATCCACACGTTAACTTTACATTTTACCTGAAAATTTCTTTGCTGCTTTCATTAAATGTCGCTTCGTCGCTCTAAAGAATGTTATAAAGTAAATTTCTATTTATTTCTTTCAGTACTGACATTTCAGCTATAAAATTCAGTCGATGTTGATAATCACATTCGCCGAAGTTGTTGTACTAAAATCATTTTATAATCGTGATATGGTTTATCTTTGAGGATTCTTCTAACTGTAGTGGAAGAAATATGTGTCCTAGCACTGATTGCCCTTGTTGAGGTATGCGGATTCTCAATAACTGCAGCGATAACTTCATTTACATTATTTTCATTTCTTACAGGTCTTCTATTTCTCTTATGTTTAGTGAAAGTACCATACAGTTTAAAATTATTAACTAATAATATAATAATTGTTTTATGGTCAGGGCATTGTTTACCTGGAAACCTTTTGGGAATACACTATACACGCTTTTCTAGCATTACGCTTAACTTCAACATAAATCAATGAAAACCATGTGTTTTCTACAGTTGTAAGCTGAACCATGACGATTTGTTGCTCGAGTGATGGGCGAATTAACATTTAACTGCAAACAAATTGACACAACTCTGATTTTTGTTTGAATATGACATATCAAAACTTCCATGGCTAACTTAAAAAATGCAAATGAATATTAATGCTAACAAAGATGGTTGATTTATTAAATCTAAGAGAAATAGCACAGACCTCCTCAAAAGTTTATGCAAATATGTCAGAAAAAGTATTGTTTATATGTATTTTACAAATAAAGCATAGAAGTATTCTTTTCAAATTTATTTAAAAAAAAATCAGTTGGAATCGAAAAGTGTTTTTTACGTTTTTCTCTAAAACCAAAAAAGAATTTCGAATATGATGTAATAACATAAATTGAAGCTAAGTAAAACCTTTATAAGAAAACATTAACACAGTTTATGTACAGTGTGAGGTAAAAAA
>JANEYF010002705.1:0-102795 GCA_029963845.1 Rhamnusium bicolor | reverse complement strand
TGTACCACCAGAAGACACAATTATGAATGAAAGAAAGAAAAAAAGGAATTGTTCAATTTCAGGAAAAAAATTAAATTTTCATTGCATTTCTGGACGAATTATAATGAAAAAACATAACTTTATGAAAAAATCAGTCGGCTCGTAATTTGCGATAGCAGCCACAGTTTTTGAGATGCTGAACTTTCAAATTTGTTACGTTATAAAGGCCAAGGAACAATGATAAACTCGGTGATGAGCAAAATTGGCGTGAAGATGTCCGTGAGACCCAAACTTTTTTGTATTTGCCTTTAAAAAATTATATTCTTGATGAAATATTATAAATCATGTCTACTATATCAAGCCAATAAAATATATTTTCTAAGTATTTAAATAACGCTGATAGAAACTGAAATTTTTTACATTTGACTTCATAAAATAGAGTTAGGATAAACAGTTTGACATTTGAAATGTCTAATTTAGTTACAAAAATGTCAATGTCAGTATCGAACGACGCTGAAAATTAATTATTTAAAAGTTTTAATGATACATTTTAGGGTACCTATGATATTAAAATTTAGTTGAGGAATTAAAAAAATTGAAAGAATTAAATAGAATGATTTTTTTTTATCAGGATAATATATAAGAAAGTTATGTGCTGGCCACATCTGAAGATATTTTTAATAATAATAATGAAGGAAAATATTTTCCTGTTTTTTCAATCACCCAATACAACAAAACATCGATCCACTACCTCCGAAAGCCGCGTTTAACAATAAGTCGCATATTATAATATAGTAAGTAGCATATTTTCTGAAGGCAAAATAACGTTAGAAATTCAACGCACTTTTCAGGTCACAAAAATGTCTGAATGTAACATTCAATCAAATACGATGTTTTCGCTAACACGATTATATTGGATGAAGAAATGAATCACGATTAGAATTTTCAGGAAATAATCTTAGCATATTAAGAAATATAATGTCTTATCCAGTCTGTCTTGAATGAATAAATAAGTTGTCACAGCTTCTCTTGGGACCACTTCTCACTGAATATGCCAGGAGAGGAGGAAGAGATCCTGAAGGTGACGGCAAAGTAACTGAAAAATTCAGGGAATTGGGAATACTTGTTACACATATGTAAAAGGAAATGTTGATATGGGACAAAAGACATAAAAGAAAATTTAAATAAACACTACAGGACGTGCCTATTGGTTCTAAGTCCCAAGAGAACAAAATTCGTTAGGAGTAGCAATGGCTTTACAGTGCTGTACTTCAAATTGATTCTCAATACATGTCCCTAATATGGCACGATGATAATTTACTAAAAAACCTTTTAGAGTTGTATTTATCAAAAAATTCACGAAATAAAAAAATGTTTTATATTTATTTAGATTCAGTTGAATGTGAAAGATACTTACTCCATATTACACTGAAAGGAGTTCGTTCACGCACATCCAGTAACTGCATATATATTCACACACAATACGTAAAGGGAGTGGAAACATTCCCCTTTCGCATTCGCGAAATTTTAACTACAGCTGAATTTTAAACTTCAAATAATGGATTTTACACCTACAATTACTATATTTAAGTACCGCACTATTGAGAAGAAAATGGCTTGTACAAGGTGAAGTTTATTTAACATTTCTAAAACTGTTGCATACGCATGGTACTAACACTTGTTTAATGGATTTATTAAATTAGAGGTGTAAATACATAATAGAGGCCATGATGGAGCAAATAGGGATACAGATGTTATCATTGAGTTCTTTAGATTCTATGTTGGTTGGTAACCTATAAGCCACTGGTCGGGCTCGGAAATGAAATCGAAGTACTCAACACAATTTTGATATTAACAATTTATAATTTACAAAATCGAATGACTGATTGTAGTCGAATGAAATAAAAGTGCTCATCTTCCTATTATTCCAAACATCCCCAAAATATATTATCTGTTTTACGAAAATCAGAATTGAAATCGTACAGTTAAATTATTATTAGACACACTGAACGTAATGAGCACAATAATTTTCTGGAGGAATGGAAGATGCAGTACATTTTGATAAATTTTTCATTAAATATGAGTATACAAACTTTACATTCGGTTTGTTCCAAAATCAGTCTTGAATAAATTAGAGACCGTCAGAAATTCTCGCCCAGTTAAATGTTAATGTAGATATATCTGAGTTAGTATTTCTGAGAGGTTTCAAATTGGTCCAAACTGCTACTACCACTAAACCTATTATTATTTAATACACTGAACTGAATCCACGGTTGGGCTGCTTGTGAAACGTTACTAAAAATATTAAAAATAAAGAAACTTTTTGCTTTAGGCCTTTCTCAAGATTACAGATGATACTGGATTTTAAATCATAATCTTACTCATACCCGGTGTAACAGGATCATGGTACACCCCCTTTTTCTCCTTTAGTTTTGAAGATAATTGATTGAAGTTTGGGATATCCTATATACATAATAAACGGCACTTTTTAACAAACAAGTGTTTTTTTCCACTTCCGGTTTCGCCGGAAGTGACTAACTTTTGATTTTTAAATGTATATTATTGCATTTTGGATTTCCGCATAATTTTCTGAATCAAACGATACCAAATAAGTGACATTTCAAGAGTCAATATTTTTATAATACAATTTTAGTTCTCCATTTAAATTGTGCCATGACTAATTCCGATTTATTCTAAATGACCCGTGTAATGCTAGAAAAATCAAAATTCCATAAAAAATACTACATTACGTGATTTATGAGTATGTAAAGTTCAACAAATTTTTTGGGATTAAACTTATTTTTTTCGACTGGAACCATATTGGTACCGTGGTACCATTTATTAGTACTATTAATAAGGAATTTATTCATATGTCGTATTAAAATGTGCGATAAATACAAACAAAATTACAGCTAAAGGAAAATAAGAACCAATGGTGGGTTTGAAAACAATGAAATATTTACCTTGTCAAACACTTATTGGTTTACCGGTGTTTTTATTGTGTCTTTAAAAATTGTTTAAAATTCTTGTTAATTGTGTTCAAAATGCCGCAAATTTATACAAGAGATGAAATAGCGGACATGTTAATTATTTACAAGGAATGTAGAAAAAATAACGTTGCGGTAGAACACCTTTATGCCGACCGATATCCTGATAGACAATGTCAAGCGGGAAATTATTTTTAATCGTCTTGAAAATCAATTCCGAAAGTGAGCTCAACAATGATCCGAAGAAAATTTCTTTCTTGATGAAGGAACGGAAATTAATGTTTTAGCTCGAGTAAAAACTGATAAGACTGTTTCTTCTAAGGCAAATTGGTTTGGATGGAAATCAGTCGCAAACAGTAAGCCGAATTTTTTGCACAAATACCACTATAGAATTTTTAGAAAATACCAATTGCACCAGCACTTGTACGAAAATGATTACGAACGTAGGATGGAATATTACAGTGCAGATTTTTAAGAAGATAACGTGCAGCCAAACAATGATTTTTTGAGAATGATTTATTTTCAGATGAGTCTAGGTTTACAAATTTGGGATAATTTATCCGACAAAATACAAAATATTGGTCACAAGAAAATCAAAATTTATTACGGGAGGGTAACTTTCAAAGTGTGGTTCGGTTTCAATGTTTGGCTTGGAATAATCGGTAGTAGAATCATTGGTCCAATATTTGAAGGACCCCTGATTGGTGCCAGATACTTGGGATTTCTGCAAAATGAAGTTGAGGACGGTTTGGCTGAATTACCTTTCCATTTACGACGAGGAATGTATTTCCAACAAGATGGCGCTCCTCCCCATAATTCCAAGGATTGTAATTGATTACCTTCAACAAATTCGGATAACGTAATTTCGACGAATGGTCCTGTGAGGTGGCCTCCAAGGTCACCTGATTTTTCACCACTTAATTTTTTTTGTTTACGGTTATTTAAAAACTATTGTCTAGGCAACCGCCGTTACAAGCCGTGAAGACTTGGAGCTGAGTGAGACGCGCAGTGAATAGAATAACGATCCAGCAATTGGCAAACGTTCTTCGAGAAACAGCTATGCGAGTTCAGGGTGCATTGACGTTAATGGACAGCATTTTGAATAATTGTTGTAATGATTTGTGTTCATTTTTTGTATTCTAAAACCACACCTTATGTATAACATAGTGTAATTGTAACAAAATTGTATTTTCAGCTTATTTTCTTTTAGCTGTAATTTTGTTTGTATTTATCGCACATTTTAATACTGACATGAATAAATTCCTTATTAATAGTACTAATGAATGGTACCAGGTACCAATATGGTTCCATTTGAAAGAATTGAGTTTTCCCCAAAAACCATTTTGAAGAACATTATTTGCTCAGAAATCCGTAATTTAGTATTTTTGACGGACTTTCGATTTTCTAGCATTACACGGGTGATTTATAATAAATCGTCATGGCACCTTAAATGGAAAATTAAAAGTTATATTATAAAAAATGCTGACGTTTGAAATCTTACTTATTCAGGATTGTTGGATTTAGATAATTTTTAGCAAAATTCAAAATGGCAATAATATACATGGGGTGTTATATTTAAAAATCGAAAGTTAGTCACTTCCGGCGAAATCGGAAGTGAAAAAAAATCCTCTGTATGTCAAAAAGTGCTGCTTATTATGTATATGTATAAGATATATTCAAATTTCAATCAATTATCTTCAAAACTAAAGGAGAAAAAGGAGGTGTATGCCATGATCTCTGTTACACCCAGTACTATAACAATCTATGCAGATACAATTCATTCAACTGTAAAGTGTTAAGGTGTACTGGTATGAAATGGTGAGAATTTTTTAACACACTATTTTGTCAAAATGTAGTGATCAATAGACATTTTTTTGATCATTTGTTATGTTCTTATTATTTTTGATGCTTTTAATGCTTTCTAAATATTTGATCATTTGTTGTTATATTCTTACTCTGTTATGTTATGTTCTTATTGTGGTCTTATTATTTTTTTACTGCTTTATAAATAATAAGAATATAACAAATGATCAAATAATTTTTACCGGTCAATACATTTTAGACAAATAGTGTAAGGATTAAAGAAATTCCCATCGTTTCATACCATTAAATTTAATACTGTACAATTGTATTGTACCGCCCAGATATTATATAAGTAAAGACCACGATTTAAATCTAGTATCATCTGCCTAAAAGCTGAAACACGTGTAGACTTAAAATATTTTTGAAACATTTAAAAGCAAAAAGTTTCTTTATTTTTTAATAATATTATTATTCGTGCATCGGGCAGATGAATTTTGACATTATGGACTACAAATAACGCAATAAAACTTACGGCGGAATTGCAGAACACCTAAAGAAACAGAAATATACGTAGCTTCGAACTAATAGATTGACTGATGAATATTATGACTGATAGGTAAATCGTGCATGACGTAAAAACCAGGCGCTGATCCAGGACTCCGCGATGACGTACACATATAAAAGATATGATAAATGATACATTACCTTTGACGATTTTGTAGTATCAAAAATAAATATAGTTTAAAAAAGCTAAAAAAACACGCTTTTAAAGCACATCAAACTAAAAAGTGAAAAATAATTATTAATATAAACTGAAAACAATAATGAACGAAAAATACTAGAATTATTGTGAAAAAAGCGTAGGTTGCTCGATATACGAAAAATATGGCACAAAGCTTTTTGTGTACTTTTTTACTTTGGAAAATAATACTAGTATCTTTCGTTCATTATTGTTTTCAGTTTATATTAATAATTATTTTTCACTTTTAAATTTGATGTGCTTTTTAAGCGTGTTTTTTAGTTTTTTAAAACTATATTTATTTTTCACTTTTTAGTTTGATGTGCTATGAAGGCGTGTTTTTAGTTTCTTTAAACTATATTTATATTGCTTGTTGATGCTGATATTATAACATATTACGATCCAACAGATACTTCTGGAAAAAAAGTAATGTTTTTTTTTCAGCCAGGAGATTGAACTCACGCTTGAAGAGTCCGTCGTTTCCCGTCGACTAAGATGTGTGCGCTTCCATTCCGCTCGGCCAACGACCGAACTGAAAAGAAATCACGGAATGTACTTGTACTACCGAAATCGACAAGCCCCTCTTGCTCTCACGCAGAGGATGCGTGAAATTATTCAATTCTGGCGATCTTAGGATCAGGATAATGATATAAACGCATCAAATTATTGTATTGTTGCCGGTTCTTCGTAAGTGTACAAAGTTTCAATTCAAATCTGTCGTTTATAAAGTGGGTCAGAATTGAGTCTAAAGAGTCGGTTACAAGCAAACCATACAGGTGAAGCTAATGAAAAGCGTGTTAATAACAGGAG
The DNA here is from genome assembly GCA_029963845.1 of Rhamnusium bicolor. Classification (NCBI taxonomy): domain Eukaryota; kingdom Metazoa; phylum Arthropoda; class Insecta; order Coleoptera; family Cerambycidae; genus Rhamnusium; species Rhamnusium bicolor. Next base: position 96,477 of record JANEYF010002705.1, on the reverse strand, counting down.
AAATAAAGTATTTCACTCAATACACAATACTGCACATTAGTAATTTCTAGAGTTCAGATAAATTAGCAGCATCTGCTGTAGATGTTCAGGAGTTAGCACGGCGCCTGCGCTTAAAATCCATTTATGCAGGGAAAACGACCTTTCAACGTCTACGAAGACGAGCAGGATCATGTTTATAATATATCATGTTGTTCAGGTGATTATATTGGGTTCAGAAAAGTCTGTAGCATCTTTGCAAAGGGTTCCAGCAATATCGCACAATGTACGGACCCCGGGTAGTTTACTGCGTTAACCATTGCATATCAAGGTGAAGTAGTTGCACACTCAAGGTTCCTTAGTGGTAGAATAAATTCTTGAGAAATGACTGTAAATGTATATTACGCTCGTAGATCGAACAGCCGGGTCATCAAACGCCTGCTAAGCATCGTTTCCATTTAATTTATCGATCACCTCTTTTACATGATCAAAATGAACATAGTAATAGCCTGCCGCTTCTAACTACGTACCCCAACGCGTCACAACGGGCTGTGATACATTCGGCAGATCAGGTGGATGAATACATCACCTGGACTGCCTTTTACGAATAATACTAATGTGTAGTGCATACAGTTTTAAGTTTTTTTACTGAAAATGGCCTCAGAAACAGAAATGGTTATCTAAGGACGAATTATATGGTATCTTACAAAAAGTGATGAAGATTTTGAGGAATCTAATTGATTATGAGAATGACGAATCAGACAAAGGCTCCAGCTCTGACGACGAAAATATTGAAAATATTCAGAATGTTGTCAATTACCAACGGCAGTTATTTATTCTGGTTAATATAATCTTAATCTTAGACAAAAAATGAAAAATAACAAGCACCGTTTTGGAAGTTAACTGCGGGAAGTGGATACCCCAAGCGGTTACCTCAAATATTTTAACGAATCTAAAGTGTCCTTCCTATAACACTAGTTACATATTTAAAACCTGAAAAATAAAAAAAATTACGTCTATCCACTGTATAATTTTGAGTGCCTCAGTGCGCGCCACACATAATTTTGAAAGAAAACTGTTTTCCTCTCACCATTCTAATCTGTAATTTGAAAATTAATTAAACTAATTAATAACAGCAATCAAAACAACTAATCCAACGACAATCCTCATAACTCAACTTGAGAAAACAATAAGTAGCAGCTGTTGAGTAATTTGCAAATGCACCGTTCTGATCCAAGTTTTCCGTTTTTTGGTGCAACCTAGACGGCCACAGTGTGTACACTCATTAATATATTTACATTTTAAAATGATTTTGGCATGAGTCAACGGTGAGCAATCCACAACGGCGTATAATTAAAGCAAATTGAATTGTTAGAAAAATCAGAGTGAGAAATTATTTTGGCACAAAGTAACTGCAGTTTGTGGTATTTTAATTGTTTGTGTTTTTGCTTGCGCGTTTCACAAAACGAGTTAGTTAACGAGATAATTTATCATTTTACCAGTGACGGAGCCTGAACTTTTGAGGAATGTTGTTGGCAACTTCATGAAGTAAAACAGTCCCTAACAGTGATCAGGCGAATTTCAAATAACTAATAATTATCGATCGATTCAAAATTGTTACATGGGAATACATCGACATGCAGGTCTAAAGTTAGGTAATTCACCAGTTTGGATCCATCGCTGAATCATAAACTAACTTTTCTAATATCCACTTTAGATGTGGTCAAATTTAAAATAAACTTTTTTTCGCCATCTGCTGAAAATCTTGTTTTACATAATATTTTCTCATGTAATTAAAAGTAGTAAAATTGGATATATTGGTTTTGTTCCACCCTCCTCTATTGTAATTAGTTATTATTCTGTGTATTGTGTATGTTTCTAGTTTCTAAATGGGTAAAAAAAGGCAAAAACTATTGGAAGAAATAAATCCATCTAATTTGAAGTTGAGGTTTTTAAAACAATAATTAACCAAACAGTTACAAGTATTGAGTAAAAGGTTTAACACAAATGAAAAAATATGGAGGTTTGGCCAGTGATTTTTTTCACTTCCGGATTCGCCGGAAGTCACACTAACTTTTGATTTTTAAATGGAACACCATGTATATTGAATTTTTGAATTCTGCATAATTTTCTGAATCCACCGATACCAAATAAGTGACATTTCTAATGTCAATATTTTTTATATAATTTTTAGTTTTCCATTTAAGTATGCCATGACGGTTCCGATTTATTCTAAATGACCCATGTAATGCTAGAAAAATCGAAAGTCCGTCAAAAATACTAAATTACGTGATTTATGAGCAAATAAAGTTCATCAAAATGGTTCTTGGGACAACTCAATTTTTTCAAATGGAACCATTTGGTACCGTGGTGCCATTTATTAGTACTATTAATAAGGAATTTATTCATATGTGGTATTAAAATGTGCGATAAATACAAACAAAATTATAGCTAAAAAAAATAAGAAAATACAATTTTGTTCTAATTAAATGTTTAGAGTAACTAACTAAGGTAGCTTTGCAAACAATCAAATACTTAGCTTGTCAAATATTTTGTTGATTTACCGGTGCTTTTTAAAATTGTTTAAAATTCTTATTAATTGTGTTCAAATGCCGCAATTTATACAAGAGATGAAAAAGTGGACATGTTAATTATTTAGGGGGAATGTAGAAAAAATGCCGTTGCGGCTAGACACCTTTATGCCGAACGATATCCTGATAGACAATGTCCAGCGAAAAATTATTTTAATCGCCTTGAAAATCAATTACGAAGTGAGCCCAACAATGATCCCGAAGAAAATTTCATTGTTGACGAAGGAACGGAAATTAATGTTTTGGCTCGAGTAGAAGTTGATAAGACTGTTTCTTTAAGGCAAACTGGGTTTGAATTGGAAATCAGTCACCAAACAGTAAGCCGATTTTTGCACAAATACCAATATAAATCTTTTAAATACCAATTGCACTAGCACTTGTACGAAAATGATTACGAACGTAGGATGGAATATTGCAATTGGATTTTGCAGAATAACGTGCAGCCAAACAATGATTTTTTTGGAATGATTTTATTTTCGGACGAGTCTAGGTTTACAAATTTGGGATTATTTACTGACAAAATACAAAATATTGGTCACAAGAAAATCAAAATTTATTACGGGAGGGCAACCTTCAAGTGCGGTTCGGTTTCAATGTTTGGCTTGGAAATCGGTAGATAGTAGAATCATTGGTCCAATAATATTTAAAAGACCCCCGACTGGTGCCAGATACTTGGGACTCCTGTAAAATGAAATTCGAGGACAGTTTAGCTGAATTACCATTCCATTTCGACAGGGAATGTATTTCCAACAAGATGGCGCTCCTCCCACCCCTTGATTTCTTTGTTTGGGGTCATTAAAAAAATATTGTCTACGCAACCGCCGTTACAACCCGTGAAGACCTGGAGCTACGAGTAAGACGCGCAATTAATAGCATAACGGTCCAGGAATTGGCGAACGTTCTTCGAGAAACAGCTATGCGAGTTCAGAAGTGCATTGACGTTAATGGACAGCATTTTGAACAACTGTTGTAATGTTTTGTGTTCATGTTTTGTATTCCAAAGCCACCTTATGTATAACAAGGTATTTAGAACAAAATTGTATTTTCTTATTTTCTTTTAGCTGTAATTTTGTTTGTATTTATCGCACATTTTAATACGACATATGAATAAATTCCTTATTAATAGTATTAATAAATGGTACCACGGTACAAATATGGTTCCATTTGAAAAAATTGAGTTTTTCCCCAAAAACCATTTTGATGAACATTATTTAATCAGAAATCACGTAATTTAGTATTTTTGACGGGATTTCGATTTTTCTAGCATTACACGGGCCATTTAGAATAAATCGAAACCGTCATGGCACACTTAAATGGAAATCTAAAATTTATGTTATTAAAAATATTGACGTTTGAAGTGTCACTTATTTGGTATCGTTGGATTCAGAAAATTAGGCAGCATTCAAAAATGTAATAATATACAGGGTCTTCCATTTAAAAATCGAAAGTTAGTGCCACTTCCGGTGAAACCGTAAGTGAAAAAAAAAACACTTGTATATCAAAAAGTGCCGCTTATTATGTATATAGGATATCCCAAATTTTAATCAATTATCTTCAAAATTAAAAGGAGAAAAAAGAGGTGTACCATGATCCTGTTACACCCGGTATTGTTGTAATCGGTATTCTTGACATCCGAAATTATTATTAACAGATTAATGTTCGTTTTTAGGGAAAAAATACGTGAGTATTGTACGTACAGGAAAGACGTATATAAAGATAAAATAACAAACGACCACAACCAAGAGAATATGCTGAATGATCCAACGGTGATGAAGTAAATCAACCCTTACAAATCGAATTATCCCCCAGAAAAATAGCAAAGCACACATCTCCCTTCGATGACATAGATGTCGATACATCAATTCTGGTATTTTTTTTGTGCACGGTCTCAAGTTTTATAAGGGTCAACGAAATTTAACAGTAGTAATTGATTTTGGTATAAAGCCAGTGACAATGAGAATTGCAGAAACGAAAAATAAAGTCGATTTTAAAATACATTTTCTTTTCTTTATTTCACCTTTTAAGAAAAATATATAATATACAGTATGTCCGCGGATGGGGTTTACAATAGGTGTAATGGCTAAAATTTTTAACTTTTCGAGAAAATGTTATTCTTTATAAAAGTTTTTGCTTGCCTAAAAAATAGTAGTGACGTTGACAAAAATTATATTTTTTATACGGGGTGATCAGAAATTACAAAAACTTAAAATTCCGTAACAGTAAACTGGTTCTATTTTTTATTTTGGAACAAAATGTGAAATAAAAAAGTTGTTTCTAATTATATGGTCTGTCCAAATCCAAAATTTCATTTGAATATTGCAATGTTTCCGAAATTAGTGAATTTTTAGTAAAATACTAGTCGGTTTTTGTCAAATTTTTATTTAGCTAATTGCATTCGAACAAGGAGAATAAATACCTGATAAACAAGTTTGATTTTATAAAAGTGCATACATATTTGAAGTTTCTGACTTTATTAAATATCACAATTCAAAAATTCCTCCACACAAATTGAACGCATGTTTCCATTCGTTTTCGATTGTTGTGAAAACTACTTCTAACTTCATCAATGGAAATTGATTGCACAACTGCCGAAATAAAGATAAATGTATCCGCAATTGTCAAATCTGGACTTCTTGGGGGCCACAAAACTGGACCGCCTCGTCCAATCCACCTTTGCCCAAATTTGTTATTAAGCCAATTACGTATGACGCAGGCATGATGTGCTGGACATCCATCCTGCTGAAAATACATTCTATTACGATATTCCAACGGCAAGGCTTCTAATTGATCAAAAAGACTGTATTAAGCATATGTAAATAAGAGTTACTATTGCACGTATTTTCAAAAAAGTATGGCCCTATTATGCCATGATATGAAATAGCGCACCAGACATTTACTTTTTTTAAATATTGCCTTCCGGTAGAAATTCTAAATTCGGGGTTGGTCTCACTCCAATACCTTACATGTTGTGAAGCTACAGTCCCATTTGTTGAAAAAGTCGACTCGTCGGAGAACATAATAAATTTATAAAAATTCGTGTTGCTATTTAAAATTTCATTTCCTACCCATAAACAGAAATCTAGTCGCCTTGCTTCATCCCCTTCTTCTAAGGTATGGTTAAAATGTGGTTTGTATGGAAATATTTTATTTTCTTTCAAAATTTTTTGGATGCAACTTTTTTTAACCACCTCCAAATGCCGGGCTCGATTTCTCAACGAAATTTTGGGATTTCCAGCAACAGATGCCAACAGTAATAATGTGGCAGCGTCATTTTGATCATATTTTTCTCTTCTCTTTCTTTACGTCAAGCACTGAACCAGTTTTTTAAAATTATTTGACCAATTTATGAACTGCCATTCTCGAAACACACATTGGAAAATCTCTGACTAAATTTTTTAATAACATAACGGTATGAACTTTTACCGTCTCCATAACACTGTATTAAAAAAAATTCTTTGCTCCACAGTTAACATAAAAATTATTTTTTTAATGCAGATATGTTATGATATGTAGACGTACCTAGGTAACAACGCACCTAACAATCAAAAAGAACATTACAGGAATTATACAGGATATTCCTGAAATAAAATTTTATTAAAAATTCACTAATTTCGGAAACATTGCAATATTCAAATGAAATTTTGGATTTGGACAGACCATATAATTAGAAACAACTTTTTTATTTCACATTTTGTTCCAAAATAAAAAATAGAACCAGTTTACTCTTACGGAATTTTAAGTTTTTGTAATTTTTGATCACCCCGTATAAAAAATATAATTTTTTGTCAACGTCACTACTATTTTTTAGGCAAACAAAAACTTTTATAAAGAATAACATTTTCTCGAAAAGTTAAAAATTTCAGCCATTACACCTATTGTAAACCCCATCCGCGGACATACTGTATATCACACTCGAGTTTATGAACAAAGGATTTGCGAGGAGCGTATTGACTCCTGTGAATTCTCTCCTTTTTAAAAATGGTTCATATGTATGCATACAGCATGATTGTTACTGCTGTTTCACGACTTTGAAGCAAACAAGTATTCTTGTAAAGCCCTCAAGGATACGACAATACAAAAAATATACAATATACAGGGTGTTTTCTGATTGAAAAAATCTTTATAATCTAAAAATTCTGATATAACAGAATAAAATGTCAGTCTGCATCTCTTTTCCTCTCTAGCATATTATGAACATGGATGTTTCAGGACATTTCTCTGGCATTTCTCTACGAGATTTTCAGTTACCCGAGATTCGGAACTGCCAGTTTCTGTTACGCTAATAAATATATATAATTTTTTACAGACTTTCCACATATTTATTATAACTTTTTTCGTTAAAATTCGGAAAATGTTTTTTTTTAGAACCTTCAACATCCTTAACACGAAAATGAAGAGGTTTGAAGAGTATGTTCATTGAGAATATTTTGCTTATCTATACGCTGGTGAAGTTCTGCTCATTAAAACGGAAACACCCTGTACAGATGAAATGACTATTAAAAGTATACATCTTTCGCTCGTGTACAGGACTCAAACGAGTTAAATATAGAAAATTGCTTTACTAGCTAGTTTGCATACCAGTGAGGCTTGGATCGACCGCAAAAAAATTCAATTAAAATCTACTATCGATTTCCTGTATTTATAAATAGAGCTCAAAACAAGGTTGCTTTTAAACTGTTACGTTCGGTAACTGCTTAAATTATGTTTAAAATTTTCTGTTACATCACCTCTCATAATTAAAATCGCGTAATTAAAACAAACACTGATAGAAATCCAATTTATTTTGTCTAATTATATTTGCACCGGGATGTATTACAAGTATAGAGTACCCATCCTGGTGAGAGGTGAGAAATTAATCGAATATTCTTTCAAACGTCGGATGTTCACAGAACGGAATAAGGAAAAACTTTGTAAATATTTGAATAATTTACCTTTACTTAGCATTTTCTTTTTAACACAATAATAATTGGAATCTCAAGGCTAACCACAGCAGATCGATTAAACCATTATTTTGATGTTCTATATGTACAAAGGTTCTTTTTTTTTTACAAATGCTTCACTACTTTTCAAGTGGACGAGCCATGCATTTGCGAAACATTTTTTTAAATATATTTCTAGACAAATTTCCACGACTTAGGATGACAAAACGTGATTTCAATAAAAAATATGTTGTGCTTGTACGTAATCACGGTAGCAACCACATTTTTAAACACAAAGCTTTAAAATTTGGTCCACAAGTTTTAGAAGTCAAGGAAAATGATTAGTAGCTGACCAGCAAAATAATCCTTTTGGAAAGAGGTCTACGGAACCCTAAATTTTTCAGATTTAAAAAAAGATTCTTGAACGATTTATAAATCAGATCAATTATATAGGGTGTGTCAGGTATGCAGTCATAATTTTTAGTGGTGATTCTACTTAAAAAATGATTAATAAATTTGCTATAAACATCGGTTTCCTCTTAAGGGAGTTAGGGCCTTCTGAAGGGGGCACCTAAAATTGAGATTTTACTTAATATCTCAGGAATCTTTTGAACTGCAGTGAAGAGTTTTGCACGTTCTGATATCAATAAAGGTCATTATTTAATGTTATCGAGCAAGAGTAAATGCAATCATGGGAACGCAAAATGGGAAGCGTGGCTTCCTTCTTCCCCTCCATCTTTTTTTATGTGTATTTTTTGAGATTGTCTTATCGGAATACGATTCTTGGGTCAAAAATACACAAGAAAGCTTATCTTGTTGTAACGCCGTAGGACCAACCGTTTTCGAGAAATATGAACCTAAAGAAACATATGCATTCCAAAGGCTTCAAAAAACAGGAAATAAGATGTCTTGCTCTCCCGCGTAATTTAACAATTATAAAATATCGTTGTCAATCAGTTTCCTTAAATAACAAATGAAAAACTGTTTTACGTGACAATGAGGTTATTAACTGGAGATTGATTGCTTATCCATATCTACCGATAAATCAACATATCAATAAAAATAAACATTTTTGTAAAACTGTATTTATTAATTTCTTGGATAACTGAATAGAAACAACTATTATTAAATTACAGAACTCAACAGGTTTTGAAGATTATAACAAATTAAATTAAATGGACAAAATGGCCGCCATTCATTTCCACACAACCTGTTAGATGATGATCCATTGAAGTTAAGACCGGTTCAAAAATTCCTGGCATGAATGCATGTGTTTCTTTAGGTTCACATTTCTCGAAAATGGTTGCTCCTACGGCGTTACAACAAGACAAGCTTTTGACCAAGGATCGTATTCCGAATCACAAAAAAATACACATAAAAAAGTTGCGCTCCCATGATTGAATGTACTCTTGGTAACATAAAATAATGACCTTTGTTAATATTAGATCAGGTGCAAAAATTGGTCACTGTAGCTCAAAGGGTTCCTGAGATATTAAGTAAAATCCCAATTTTGGGTGCCCCAAAGCTTGCGGATGCCCCCTTAGCTCCCTTAAGAGGGATTTCCGGGCCCATGTTAATAGTAAATTTTTTAATATATTTTTTAAGCGCCCTTAAAAAATTAATGAATGGATACCTGAAACACCCTGTATAAAGCAAATAAAATATGTTTTTCAAATGTTACTGTTATTTTTGTTTATGTGATGTATTTTTATTCTTTTGTTTCTTAGAAAAAAAGTGTTTCGAATAATATATTAATCTTTATGTTTACTTTTCTTCACAATTCATATTTGTACAAACAAATAAACATAATTCTTGATTTTCCAGGTTTAATCAGTTTACAGTAAAAATATAAGCGATATTAATAATCATATTTTCTCAAACCGTAAATGAATCCACAACAGGAAGTTTGTAATTCTTGGATAAGCATTATAACAAAAATATATGTTCTATTAAAACCAATATTACTAATTTAAGACATTACCTGGTCATAACAAAATATCGAGCAAAATATGTAACGAGTAAGTGTCAATTTTAAACCCTGCCAGCCAGCGCGGATGATGCCTCCATGCCCGCATGTTCAGTGATAACTCATGCCACACTAGAAATGGCTTGCTCACGCGACGTTTATTTACTGTACTTTTCCTGCGCGAGTCGTGCTTAGTTATGAAGTTTTATGGACAGACAATAGCCGACATTATCCTGCTCAATGATTACCCACTGTTTTGTTTATAAGTGTAAGTTTAATAATTACAAATATGTGTTATATCTAGTTCTTGGTTAAAGTGTTTTGTTTACAAAGTGTTAATAAAACAGTTAGGGCAAGCTTTCCAAGTTTATTTTGGGTAACACAAACCCGACAGTTTGAGATATTTGAAAAGTTGTTCTCTTAAACAGCTTACCAAATAAGTAACAATTAATACTGACTCAATAATTATTGATTATTGGATTAGATAAAAGCAGTCCAGCCTACCAAATATAAATCCGATTATTTTGATTTACTGGATTGATAGTTTTTTAAATATGTTGCTAGTAATAAGTTATTATTTTGCATAACTTTTTACAGCGTCATTGTAAACGTATACTTGAAATTTTGCCCGTGTTCTAGTGATCACGTTCGACAGACACTTTATTATAGGCTTTTTTGGATTCTAAAGGCCTAAAACTGTATGTCGTTTTTATCATCATTTTACTATTCTTTCTTGCCCACCTACCCGGCTTCCCCCACCCCTGAATCTGTAGGAAATGATTTTTTTGAATTTAGAGATTATTACTGAACTTTTTGTGGGTCTTCTAAAGTATTCAATTTACAAACAATTTTAAGCAGCTTAAGAATGTCAGGTCAATCATGCTTAAATTACAAATATAGTACTAAATATTTACAAGATATATGAAGCAGAATAGTTCTGAAAAGCGGGGATGCAGAGGCCTATAACTTTCAGCAACGAACATTGGAAAGTGTTTTAATGCAGGAAAACTGACAAATTAGACATTAAGCCCTGTTGGAGAGAATGGAATCTCACATCCTCACATCCTGTTTAGGTATATAGCGCAATCTATTCAACATTAGACACGTGCATATGGGGTTAATATACAGATTGGATTATCGTAACTGGAATACAGAGGTTCCGCATCATGAACTACCAAGGTGTGATAGTGAGTTCATTGGCGGTGGATAATATTATTATCTTTTTTTTGTTTAGTTTAGTTAGAAAATTTATTTTAGTTGAAACATATAGGAAATAAGGAGTTGTGAAGAATTTGTATGTTCAAAAACTGATGTAGTTCTTGCGTGTCCACTCCAAGACAAATTTTAAGTAGCTGCAATTTGAAACTATTGTCAAATACTGAAACATATTTTTTATCTATTTCTTTGTTGTGTATATAATTTAACATAAAAAGATTCTAAACGGATTAATAAAATGATTATTAGTATACACTAATAAATGCAACGCGGTTCTGTTTTGTTTATAAATTTGTGAAAAATTCAACGATTTTAAAGAATTATTTTATACTATCAAGTTTTTTGCTTCTGTAGGAATCAATTATCGTTTTAATCCAATTCTATTCTAACATGCGACCATCAAGAAGTATGCGAAATATTCCAATCACGCTCCATTATTCAAGTAAAACCAGGCCATCGGCCGTTATAAATAGTTACCCCTTCGATTTTTTCTCTAGATCTACTCGTGCTAGTGTCTTATATTAATGATGCGTTGTATTCTAAGCGTCACTAATGATGTCGTTAGCCGATCCACAAGCAAGTTTGCTTATGATTTATAGGCTTTATTTGTCGGAAATGTCACGAAGATGAATTTGTGCATATGGCGCGATTCCTATTAAATGGTCTACACTTTTACACGAATATAGCATAACCAAGTAAGCCGAGAACGGTTTACTGGAATGTTTAGTTCATTAATTTTCTTGTTAGATCAAAATTTCTATTTATTTATTCGCTAGTCGAGTATCAGCCAGTGGGAAATTTACGTTCAAGATCGTAAAATTATAGCATTTGCATTAAAAAAAAACCTCGAGGTCATGAAACAGGATATTCAAAATTTTTTGTCACGATTTTATGTAAGATTTAAGGTCCAAAAAAACGCCTTGTCAAATCATGCGTTTTTTGCAAAAACGGTTCGAAGCCAGATTTTTAGTTATCTATATAATTTATGAATGGATAAAAATTTAATAGCGTTAGTTAATGTTTGACAAAGTCCGATAACTAATAATGGCGGAAATTTCTAAGCTTTCTATTCTACAGTGTGTTCCGTCTCAAGTGGACACACCTTAACATTTAGGTTATTATTTGACAGATCGATATAAAATTTTTCTCTGTTATGAAACTCTTCAAGGCGCATCTTATTATGATTTTCAATATATTTTCAATTGTTACATCAACCCACTGCGTTCACTCAAAAATGTGATTTTTCTATATTTTACTAAGCGTTAGAGATACAGCAAAAAATTATTAAGAAAAGTTGTTCAGAATCAAAAAAATACCCCAGAAATTTAATTCATAAGTATTAGACTTAAGCAAAGATTGCCGTGGAAACGGAAACAAAAAGTACTCAAAATCAGTTTATTGTGTAAGAATTCTAAATCATAACATAACCATAAATGCAACAATATTAACACAGTATTCAAGTACTTAAATGTATCTTTTTTAAACTAAACCACCATCAATGGCAATACATTTCTCAATGCGTTTTTCATTATTCCTTGCTACTCATAGTTCTTGAACGTTAATTTCTATAACGAGGGGTTTTGCCCTCGCTATTTTAATTAACTTTACTGTAGTTCTCAAATGAAACAACAAGATAAAAAAATACATATATTCATAATTTATCATACAAAACAGGCTCATTCAGGGCGTGGTCAACAAGTAATAAACCCTTCAACAACTTAAAACTAAAACCACAGAAATCCTATTTTAAATTCACTTAAGGAGTTTGTGTAGGGCGCCACCCGCCTTTCTTTTTTCGTTTTTGTAATTATACAAGTCTAAAAAATACATATTTTAAACGTCTAAAAGACTACACGCACTAGTGCCGTTGAAAGGGGGAAAGAACGGTAACTTTTCATAACATTGTCTCGCACAGTTCAAGAGCAAAATTAAAACTCTAGGGGGCTTTCTCCACTTCTAGATAGATCGGCAAAGCAGCCTGTTGATGCAAATTTTAATTTTCAAATTTTCAGCTCGCACTCGGAGCGGAAGCTGGATTTACTATTTAATAGGTACCTATGTGACAATAATTAGAAGTAAGATCACCTTACCAGCTCATAGAATATCTTTCTTAGGCTACATACTTAGTAACTTCAGAACCATAACTTTCAGCCAGACCAAATCTCGAACGTAATACCAGCAACGCACACAACTAACTCACTTCAAGCCCCAGTCTTGTCTTCAAACGTAAAGGTAAAGGTAACGTACATCAACACACCCACTCGGTGCCGAGGCCTCCGAGCTTCTGCCTTCAAAAACCTAACCGGCTTTAGTACAAGCGTTCCCCCTTGTCCCCACACACCCCAGTGTTCTCGCTGGTGCACTAAAGGTCCAGTGGTCGCTTAGAATATCAAAGATTTACAATTTAGTCGTCGGTTCTAGAATTTTTAAGGTTGACCTCAAACCAAATTATGCAATTAGCATTAAATAAAACGCAAGTTAATTATATCTAAAAATGGACCGTTACATTTCTTGACAAGCTTGCTTGATTCTATTACAAAGCTCTTGCCTAGTTCGGGGCCTCGTTTTGTAAACTTTATTTTTTATATTGCCCCAAAAATAAAAATCAAGCGGGGTAATATCCGGAGATCTAGGAGGCCATTCGATTAAAGGACTGTTACGCCCTATCCATTTTTGAGGAAAGTTAACATTCAACCATCGTCGGACAATTATCGAGTTGTAAATCGATGCTCCATCCAGTTGAAAAAACATATCCCTTAGCACTGTCAGTGGAAAATCATCAATTACCTTCATTAATTCATTATTCAAAAAGTGTAGCAGTCTTAGAGCATTTAAAGTTTATAAGAAAAAGAAAGGGCTTTCCTTTCTCCTAAAATACCGCACCACACGTTCACTTTTTCAGAATACTGTCGCTTACAATTGATTACCCAATGTGGGTTTTCTGTTGTCCAATACCTACAGTTTTGCGCCGATACTACACCATTGGTGGTGAATGTCGCTTCATTACTAAACATAATTTTTTCCAAAAAAATGCCGATCATTAAGATAATTGCCTTGAGTCCAGAAACAGTATTGAAGCCGTCTGTTATCATCACCTTCTTCCAAGGTGTGTAGAAATTTGGGTTTAAATGGCTTCAATTTGTATCGACGAAGGCACCTCCAAATTTTGTTGCGAGTCAAATTCAAGTTTAATGCCATATCTCGTATGCTACTACGAGGATTGTCATTGAAAGTGTCTAAAATTACTTGGTCTACATTCTGCCGATTATTTCTTTTTCTTTTTGTTTTTTATTACACTACCACTTTGGTTGAAAAGTCTGTTAATTTTAGCAACAACTGAGTAACTAATTTGACGTAGTGGATATCTTACATTAAATTCTCGAGCTACTGCTCTGGTAGAACGGTTATTTTCGCCAGCAAGTCTAATTATCTCAACTTTTTCATTGAGACTCAACCACTGTTCAGCCATTGTGCAAGAGAAGAATTTAAAAAAACACAGGTACCCGTTTGACGTTTTTTTATGACACTTGCTGTATTTTCTTGTTTCCACAGCAATCTTTGCTTAAGTCTAATACGTAAGAATTAAATTTTTGAATAATTGCAAAATTTATAAAAAATATCAAAATACACATATTTTGATGAAAATACCATATTTTTTGATTCTGAACAACTTTTCTTAATAATTTTCTTGTATCTCTAACGCTAAGTAAAATATAGAAAAATCACATTTTTGAGTGACCGAAGTGGGTTGGTGTGACAATTGAAAATATATTGAAAATCATAAAAAGATTGACTTGAAGAGAAACTGAGAAAAAATTTGAAATAGATCTGTCGAATAATAACCGAAATATCAAGGTGTGTCCACTTGAGACGGGACACACTGTAGATAAGAAGTGTCTTTTCAAAAAAATGATTTGAGCACCACAAGAATAAAACTCGTGTTTGGCCTGATTTGAGCATTACTGATTGTAGGATTCCGTTCTACCTTGACTATTAAAAAAAAATGTAAGTAGCATATTGCTGGAGAGAAGGAATCACTTTTTACTCCGAAATCAAGGTTTGATACTGTTTTTCTTTTTTCAGCTCATAGTTTGGATAACAAATAAATAAAATTATTAATCTCTTTCGGTACATGTAAAATTTGATGTTGTCAAGTCATGCAGACTGAGTAAAATTCAATTTTGGCATTTTAGTGCGATGAAGACGATACAATGCTGGTAATTGTAAGTATAAAATAAGAATAGAAATGACCACTCTCCGTCAATTGAAAAGTGTATGGGTCGCGTTTTCTTGACCGTTTCAATCCATATTTTATACCTTTTATTGTTGTGATGTCTTCATCGCACTGTTGTCAACATTTCGCGCTGCATGGAATATTTCATAACAACGTATTATTTTATTATTCTTTCTCAAGTATTAGTGAAGAACGATCAAAAAAATCTAGTGCTCATTATCGATCTTTAGAATACAAGTTATGTACTAGATGCATTTTATAATAATGAATTTTGTTCTCGGAAAGGATCCTTTGACAAAAAGAAAACGAAATTCGAATAGCTTTTTTGCTGAAATATGCTGATTGCTTCAGAATATTGTAAAACCTCTGATGTATTAATTATATTTTTTTAATTGAAAACGTAAGCATTTAACGTTTGCTTTTCTCGAGGCTTTTATATTATAAAGAAAAATTCTTTAAATTTGAAAACGTCTTACGATTTTGCATGTTATCGACCTGGGATGAGTTTTGCAGGCTCTCTTGATTTTCTGCCAAATTCATCGAAAATCGTATCTAATTTTTCGGTGTTACTGATCGGACTGTAAAATATAATAAACTACTACTAATACTCCATCTTTCGCACTGTGATGACAGTTCGTTGAAACAATAACATAGATAAAATATTAAAATCAATATGATTATATAAATTTGGAGCACTTTTGACATACTGCTCGTATAATTTAAAAAATACTCATTTAAATAAAAATGTGCGCAACACAAAAAAAGAGACAATTTAATGTTAGTATATCTCATTTTCAACGTTTTTGCAATCGGCAATTTTTACTCGGCGTCGCGACGCACATTCCGTAAACATCCGAGATGTCGTTTGAACATTAAAACGTGGCTAGGAATGTCTATTCACTGGCGTTTATAAACATTTAGTATCGTTTTTAGTTGTCAAGTAATAGGCCTGGGAAGTTTTGGCTGAAACGCCCTGTATAGTCGAAATCAACAACTGTCTTGTTATTCGGAATTATTTATGTCATTTGGTTATTATTTAGATTATTACTGACTTGTTTTCTAACAAATCATGAAATAATTATGCAGATTGGCTACGAAATAAATTTGGAGTTATTCGTCGAGCGTATTCCTCACCAGCCTGTATCTGGATATTTTTGCAGAAGCATTTAGTGGATGGCCTACAAAATTAAATATCTTCGAACGACCTTAACTCAAAATAAATTAGTTGAGTGAATTACGCAAACCAAATTATATTTTAGAGTATCAAATATCAATCAAAAATTATGTTTTTCAGTGGCTGAGAATCTCATCTATCATCAAACCGTTCATCTCTGTAAGGATGATTGATTAATATCATCATAAGTCTAAGAGAAAAAAAACAAGGTACATTTTGCGCGAGAGAACAGTTCCACTGCTAAAGAAACCAATATAGAGTAGATGATAATGGTCAATAAGAAGGATAATTAATCATGAATTTGTTTTGTAATTGTGTATTATTGATTTGTGTGGACTGTTATGTCTGACAGTTATTTAAAAGAGTAAACAATGGCGCTAGCGTATGGTTTTTCTTTTTATATTTGTTTACTTAATACATTTACATTCAACTGCTTCTGTAGAAGACAAATTTACATAATAATATTATCATATTTATATTAGCATACGCTTGACTGTGTACTCTTTTAATAAACGTAGTTTATCGTATCATAAAAATAAATAAACACACACTGGTAAAATAATGTATCATACTTACTTAATGACACGGTGTAGTCCCAGCTCTCAGAGTCATTTTTGTGAACATTTAGTTTTTCAGGCTGCAACAAAGAACCATTAATTTACAAGTCAATTTTTTTTATATAATTGGAAAATATATTAATGGGGGGAAGGGACATACGATCATTTTTTCCGCAATCGCCTAGAAAGTACCGTTTTTGGTCAATTTTTAGAGTGGAAAATACATAGCCAGGTAAAGTGACATAAGGAATCGGTAAAGACTTTATCGATCCCTTATGTAACTTTTGGTTGACGACAGGAGGATACATAATTAAACACTCTAGACAACAGCGTCTGACATTTGTCAGTTGAATTTTGTGAAATTTGATTGCAAAAGATTTTAAGTTAAAAGTTTTTTGAGACTAGCAAGAAAAAATGCAGAAAAAAATATTGTACACAACACACCCTAAGTGTCTTTACTAGTAAGGAAATACTTTCTTGCCATGCTTAAGACATGAGGTTGATACCCAACAAATGATGCTTATGTCATTTATGACCGTATAACTCCTGTTTGTCAAACATTTAAAAGTCAAATCTAATTTTGCCGGATATCATTACTGGTAGAGACACAGCTTTAAGAAAATCGAATGTAACCATTACAGAAGCTCTTTCAAAAGTCAAATCTAATTTTGCCGGATATCATTACCGCTAGAGACACAGCTCTAAGAAATTCGAATGTAATCGTTACTGGTCCATGGCCTTGATCTTGAGCCTAATGCAGCGAGGACACTTTGGAGGCATCAAATCAGCAATTATCAAAAACAGGCGTAATGTACCTTACACCTTACGTTACCATCGGGAGACTTAACTGGTCGGCAGTAAGGCAGGAAGTTGTTATGTCGCGTCGTTCAAAAACTTTCTTGATATCAGATTAAATGTTGAAGAAGACGAAACAATCAAAAATATGGTTGTCCTCATCTCTGCAAAGTCAGAAACACAAATGATTCCGCAGGCTGACCACTGGTTGAAAATCCGTTTGATTCGGAGAAAGTAACAGATTTTGTGACTGATGTATGTAACTGCTGGCCTGTGATTCAAGAAATTAGAGACATTGATACGCCCGATAAAGGCAAGTTGAGAAAGCTTCTTGTCTGCACCACAGGTGTCCTCCAAAAATTATTGATTTCGTTGGTGATAATAAGCTCCCATTCAATGATTACTGAGAAAATTATTTCACATTTTAACAAAATAAAAACTCCAGGAAGTACCTCACTGAATGAAGATACAATGAATGATCGATTCTTGATTTCACTCAATGGGGTTGGACCAGCGAATTTCGATCCTAGACCAGCAGTAGCATAGTTTTTAAGGAAAAAAGAGCGCCGCTTTGAAATTTACCAAACTAGAGACTTTGTCAGTCAATTTTTTAGGAAGGATTCTCAACTTTCGTTTAACGGGTTCTTATTGTACTAGTTATCCTTATTTTTTATTGCTGACTTAAATACTAGTAGGTTAATCTGTTTTTGTTTATTTGTAGAACAGAATTATTATTTTAAATTAAAAAAAAAAAAGGTTTGTATCAATTTTCGTTTTACTACTGCCTATCCAGGTAATCAATTTGAAGGACCGAAGGCCCAACGTTGTATATCCATTTTCGTTTTACTACGTATTCACTTGGGAGGCCCGCGTATCCATTTGGTACCTTAAAAAATGCCTTGCTTTCTTGTCTTGTTACGTACAAATAACTATTACCGAAGAATTAGTTAACTATGAAATTACAATTTGTAAAGATCAAATCTCAATAATTTTCTAAATATGTTTGAGAAAAACAAAATTTGATAGGCATTAATAGGGCCACAACTGCCGTTACTTAAGGTTCAACTGCTTTACGTTCTATACCAAATAACAGTTTTTTTTTGATACCTATAACTTCTATTTCACAGGTTTCAAAATATACTAGCGATTTTCCAAGATGGTGACCGCAGAATAAATTGGAGATAGTAATATGTTGTGTAACACCATTAATGGATTTACTCTTCCCACTTTATGTTTCTATTAATTCGTTATGTTATGATGAGTTAGACTACTTTTCCGTTTATAGTAAATAAACAGAAAATTGAAAATGTTGCTCTTAACCATAATAAAATTGAGGAATTTGGATTGCTAATGTAATGAAGAGACCGCATTTCAGGTAATCGCTCCAGGTACGGCCATACGTACAACTTTTGTACAACAAAATGAGAATAAATATTGTAAAATGCATCGGGACATTTTGAATTAATATCTTAAATAATTTATGTTATTTTATTGTATATTAGTAATTCTTTGCAAAATGCAACACATTATGTACTCGTGTAGTTAATTGAAGGAGTAAAAAAAAAAAAAAAAAAAAATGTATTTTATATATGCGTGCTGTCATGTTACAAATATACGCTGTATTGACATATTTTAAATGTCGAAAATTAAGTACATAATTACTGAAAAAGTTCAAAATCAATTTTCCTTAATTAAATTCATATGAATTACCTAATACTAAATAACAAAGCACTAAATTAAATGTAGGTTTTGTATAATCGTAAAGGTTCCGTTATAAATTGAAAACGCCTATAATATATCGCAGTTCAAATAAATAAACAAGCAGACATACCTGTAAGACCGAACACATACATCGCAATTGACGACACGTGTGAGTTTGCTGTGACCTGACGGTCCGACGACCAACAGTTTGCAACTGTATATCCATAGATGTGTTTCACTGTATTATTGTGAAAAAATTTCTCGACGGTTTCCTTCGCGAATTACCGTAGACAAGTGAATACAACACAACCTGGAACTAGAGTTCAATGCACAGAACTTTATTGCAAATGCTGTAAAAAAAGTTCGCTTCGAAATTCCTCGACTTCTTAAAATGAAAGAGAAAATCCGAAATTTGTATCAATTCCATTTGCAAAATGATAAAATTGAAACAAACTAAAAGTCAGGGATTTATGAAATTGGCTATAAGAACTGTAATCAAAAATATGTTGGACAAACTAGACGATCAATTCCATCTAGATTCAAGGAACATATAACCCATCTCAAATATGGTAGAACAGATGTCTAGTGTTGCCCAACATGCGTTTAAGAACAACCATAAAACAGATAGTAGAAATTTAAGATTAATTAGGAATATAACAAATACTAGACAGTTGAATGCATTTAAAAGCTTGGAAAACAAGTATAAAAATAGTATGAACAGTGACATATGGTTAATCACATATAGTCCGCTCTATTGGTTAGTTCTACTATTAATTAGAGTAAAATGCAATGATTGAATAGAAGCGGAGTACATTTTTCCCAAAAAAAAAGGATCGATTTTTATAAAAAATACAATCACATTAAATGTCAGCGTAAAAAAAAATAAAAAAATTCTGTCAGTTCGCAGTTTAGCATTCGAGTTTTTATTATTACATAGGATGGAACTGTTTAAAACTGTATGATGAGGTAATAATTTCAAAACTTACGGCTTTGGGAAAAACCGAGGCGAAAAAATGTCTTAAACCCAACAAAGAGGAAATTATTAATACTCAAGAATCCACTGGAGCTTGAAGGCAAAATACAATATTATTTGAACAGATGCGACTCGCGGTACGAACGATGGTAGATTTAATACACATAATTATCTATACTGATAGCGATAGCATCTTTTTGTAAGGGAGACAAGACACCTCAACGTTCCACGGTTCGACAACCACATTATTTAAAAAAATAAAAGACTACATTCAGCGCCTCTTTTCCAAATCAGTATAAATTTTAATCGGATACATGCTTTATCTTGACAACATGCTACCCGTACAAGTGAATATTTAATGAAAATTCTGCCACAGGGAGCTAAAAAAGATAGCTGCCTGAGAAACTGCCTAGAACAGATTAATTTATTACGACGTCTGTGGCATAAAGTAAATTAATAATTTAGTGTTACATTAGTCGCGCTTTGCATTTAAATGAAAACCTGTATTCATTATATCTGGGCAATTTTCATATGTTTGCAAGTAATATAAATTTGCAATGTTTACATAGTTTTGATATATGGTCAAACTCACAGGCAATTTATGCAGTTTGCTTATTTAAGATTTATAGAGCAAGTTTATTACATTAATCAGATTAAAAATCCATAGAAATCTTGGGAGCATACGTTAAATAAAATGAATGGGGAATACAACAAAATAAATACAAATATACCTTGGAATAAACAGGAACCCGAGGATTTCTTAGCCACAAATAATTACATCATATTTTCGAAAAATACTTTGAGCATTTAATGCAGATGCTTCAAAATAAATATGACTTTTGGTAATCAATACTACATAAGAAAATAAAAACCCTGAGAAAAGCAAATCCCATCCTTTTATTTGTATCTACATGCATGCATTGCGGCTGGGCGATTATAAAATTTAATAAAATAATCAATTATCTCCAATTAGACGATTATAATCGATTATTCGATGACCGATTAGCTGATTATTGGTGATTTTTCGATTATCGATTATCCGATTTTCGAAAATCGACATTTCGATTACCGTAAGAACAATAATCAAATGATTAATTGATTACCGATTATTTTATCGATTAATAGATTATTATTTCCGGTCCAAACTATTACTTATTATATTAGCACAAAGAATAACTAACAATCCATTCAACGTCCAACGACATGCACATGCCCAAGTGACATGCACCGAACAACATACACAATACACGATCGCAGACTGGGGCATAAGCATCAGTCATCATACAACTTACCCCAATGGCACTCTCGTTCAATATTTTTATTTCTTTGGGTTATTTATAAAATGTAACACAATCGCTGTCTACAATTATTTAGGTTGTAGCATAGGATTGAAGCATTAATTTTGGAATTTTTTAAATTTTCGATTTTTCCAACACGAGTTTGTACGTTAAATGTATATCATGATATCAATACATCATTGGATAGACCTTTACTTTCTCTACGACAGCCTATCCAATGTTCACCATATTGAGTTAAATTAGAGATTTTCAGGTTAAAAACTATGGATACCTGCTCTTCGCATTCAATCAAGTTTTTAACGGAGAAGACTCTATTGGCGACTCAACGTCTCGGATATAGTTTTCGTGGCTGAGCCCCAATAAGCCAATTCCATCAGCAGATCCCGATTTGCACCCTCGGTAGACAATGGCTAATAATTTGGTATGATTTTGAAGGCGTCATTCACTTAAAACTGCTCTCACTGCGCACTGGCGAGTGTTATTCTTAGAAACTGAGACGTCTGGTCGATATAATTCAGCAAAAACAACCAAATCGCCCATATCGCCCTGTAGCATGACAACATCCGACAGCACACAGAGAATTTTACGAAAACAGTTACTCAAAGGTTGGGAGGTTCTGCTTCAACCGCCCTATTCACCAGACCTCACCTCATCGGATTACATATCTTCTGGTCCTTCTCCAACAAACTACGAGAAATTTCTTTTAACAACGACGACGAAATATAAAATTGAATCGCCGACTTCGCGTCCCAATCGGCTCAGTTCTATCTAAAATCTGGCCAAACATTGGGCAGGGGTCATGAATAGTGAGGGAGAATATCGTAAAGATTGATTTGTTAAAATTTTTGTTAAAAATAAATTGTATTAATATTTTGTAAAAGGCTACAAATTTATATTATACTTTGTTGTTTGGATCTTTGCGCGTACGTCACAATTGCAAGCTGTGTGAAGTAAATAAATTGAAGGGCAACTTTACTTTTGAGCAGTAGCGGATACTGGAGAACAATATTCTTTTATATATTCCAACACTGAGATATGGCGTAACCTAAATTTCGCCGGCTGCCACTGACTACTTGTCAATGCTCAAAGGTAATTTTCAAGTTATATAATCCATACAGCTACTAATATGTCAAAAATATAATTGGGTGATTGGCTGAAAAATGGCACATAGCATGTCCTACACTATAACAATGCTATTAATTCAATTAGACAATTAAATATTATTGAGTATGGTGCCTAGCATATATTTCTAATCGTGCCTTAAATAGGTTTATGTCTTTTTGTATATAGAACTTTTAATTTAGTATTTCATAGCGAAATCATCATTCGCGTGGCCTGTCCTCAGACCTCGTTTAGATATTATTTTTATAAAATAGAACCTTTAACTACAATGTACTCAGATTTATTACACATATAATAATACAAGACATAATGATCATTACTATTCTCCAATTAATTAAAAATATTAATTGAATTTGCTTGTTTTTTTAATGTCGTGAAGTTTGTCCCGGTAAGCAGGCGTCATTCGCGTGCCTTCAACATTATACATCCTAGATGGGCTCTGAAATAAATTTCTTCGTTTTTTAGAAAAATGTTAAGACACGACTGGACAAGTTCAGTTGACCCTCATACGTGAAAGGAGGTGGATGCTTTATTTATTGTTTTAAAACCGTTTTGTGTTCTTGTGTAACCTTCTCAGGCGTCATTTTCGTGGTAAGCATTATTTACATCAATAAAATTAATTTTTTATTAAATCTTAATTTGACCAATTGTACACAGTAAACAGATTAAATCGACATAAAATTTTTTGTAAATTGAACGGTGTTAAATATTTTAATGCAAAAAATACGTCTATAATATCATTCTCGTGTCATCATTCTCGTGTTCTTATGGGATCACGAGAATGACACTATTAACACGAGAATGACTGATGATTTATTTTCTTAACCCGATCGACAGTTTCTCATTTCTTTATAGTGTGTATATTTGATATGGCAAATAAAAAAAAATGACTCAGAAGAAAAAAAAGGATTAAAAGGGAAAGGGAGCAAGAGCGTAGGAGACAAATAAGAGATGATCCAGTGAGAAGGGAAAGGAAGAAAGAACAAAGCAGGCAAAAGTATTTAAGACAAAAGAGAGAAGGATTGCAGTATAAAAAAAGTATCAGTCAACCCCTAGAGAACAACGCAAGAAGCGAAAGGAATGGAAAATTAATTCAAAGAATTATAGAAATTAAGGCAACTTTAATGGAAAGAAGACAGATAGAAGAAGATACACCACCGCCTTCTGATGATGATAATTTTGTACCACAATCAAGACGCAAGTTAGAGATAAGAAAAGCTGTAGGAAGTAGGGCATCAGAAAGAAATAAAGTTAGACGTCACAGAGTAAAAAAGGGATTAGAAAAGAAGATTGCTGCTTCTCAAATAAGGACAGGAACATACGTTTTGGTAAATATTCCTAAGGAAAAATACAAGAAACTAAACAAAAACCAATATCGATATGCTGCGATCTGTCAAAGCGATTTAGATGACGATGGAGAGGTTAGAGTCATATTTTTAAAAATCTGTGATAATTGTAATAAACAAGACCAACTTTTCCGTCTTGATGACACTGATATTTCAGATATACAATTTGAAAATATTATGGCGGTACTACCTGAACCAACTCTAGTCCTAAAAGGAAACAGAGTTTTTTATAAATTCGATAAAACCATTCATATTTTTGAAAGTGTTTGAACTTTTCCTGCCGATGTTAAACACTAATTTTTTAGTTTATAGTTTTGATTATATTTCATAGTCAGGAGCTTTTATTTTTATAATAATTTTAATATGTTGAATGTTAATATATTTTGTAAAATTACTTGTCAGTTACAATTATTGCTTTTATATAAAATATATAAGACTGCAACAATTTTCAAGACTGTTCTATACAGCGTTGTATAATGTACACATATTTTATAATATTTTATTATTATCTAGTTTAGGCATGAATCTTAAAGAAGACTTTTTTTTTTAAACAAGTTCGTTTTGTATGTTTATTTTATATTTGTAATATTTCTACAGATTTACAATCAATAAATTGATGTGTATAATATTTTCTGTAATTTTTCATCATTCTCGTGAAGTTTTAGTCATTCACGTGCCCAAATAATATCAAAAATAGCTCATAAATTAACTATCACTTATAAATGAGTACGTTTTTTGGCCACAAATAATAGAATATGACTTACTAATGAGTGAAATGGGATAATTTATCTGTTTACCCTTTTTTTTTAATTGCCGAAATTTACATTGCGATGTGCCACTTTACAGCCAATCACCCAATTGCAAAAATATTACGACGCCGTTAAATCAAGTAACAAACAAGATGGTCAATGAAATTAAGAGATAGATTCAAAATCATGTCTTTGTTCCACCAATTATTAACTTATCGGTCAGATGTCTTAGTCTGCCTAGATATACGTATCTCTATATTTGCTTATCCTATGAATGCATTGCTGCGGATGCAGGTCGTAACTAATTTGATACACACGCAAAGATCCAAACAACAAAGTATACAAGCTGATTTTAATTCTTGTATCATTGAATCCCTTTTTTTAAAATAAGTAATATTTATTTAATTTGTAAAACAAACATTTTCTTATTTGAAAAATCTTATTTAAGCCTATTTTGTAAACGTAATTCCCTTTATATTAGATATTTTTAAGAAATATATTGCCTCGTAAAATCTTGTACATCAACATCTTTGATTTTAATATTAGTTATTAATGTTATTTTTGAAATAGGAAGTTTGGATGTCATTCCAGAGACGGATTTTTAACCTACTACTACTCCAAAAAATGCATGATATAATTGTAACAAATTAAATTGCAATTTTTGACAGTGTACTTACACATTAGCAATTAATTGTTTGCATGTAAAAGTCGCACTGATGAGCGGTCGTTAACCACAGAGAATTTTATTGACACCGATTAGCGACTGAGAATTATATTATCTATATGATATAGTGGGGCGAATATCGTTTGCGTCCCTAGGTAACTACCTACTATTAACTTTCTATTTATTTAGTAGAAGGATATTACTTGTAGTTTATTCATTTCAACACTGTAGCTAGCGATCTGTTGTGTGTAAGGCATTTCCTATTTATTCGATATTTTCTGTTTAATGTAGTGCGTAGAGGGCATATAAGAAATGGCGAGATGGTCCCCGTCTTCAGAAATAGTGCAATGTTGTGTGCTGTTATGTAAAGAGTGGGACATTGGACTACCATACATAAATCCAGTCCAATCATTAGTAAATCTACTGTGACTAAATATGTCGTCGAAAAACACTAAACACTACTCTTTAATGTACTGTTTTACATACTGTTCCTGTTATTTACGTCATGACATCCAAATTCCTTATGTCTAGTTATTATAGACAGACGTTTTAAAACTTACCAACGACACTGATTGATCAACATATTAGGGCATATTGAGGAGTAACGTCCGATAATGAATGTAAACGTGCTCCTTGAGATAGGTCAACTTTACAGAAAAGTACGTCCTCCAATACAGGAAAATGCTTTTCTAACGATAAAGCACACTGTAATACTACAAACAAGACTGTAATATTGTTCAATATGTGAGGTGCTTTTAGGATGAGGAAACGTTTGGAATTGAGTAATGTTAGTAAGAAAAAATATTCAGAATCACCAACGACCGAGTGCAACTATAGTAGTTTCGTTTCCATTAGTCATACATATGACCTGAAGTTTGTTTAACTGTATTTATTTATATCTCAGTTTAATGAAACCGTTGCTCGCACATTTATTTTTATGAAAAAAGGCTCACATTCTTTACAACAAACTGCGTATCAAAACAGAGAAAAACATATGTTTCTAATTATTTATTTCGTCAACTTATCTTTCAAAATTTATATGTAACGCTTGATGTAACAAACGAAAGTGATGATAGAATCTTTTACTAATCCATTTATATAAAAATCTGTTAACATTTAACATTTTTTCATGAAAGCTGAAAAACTATTAAATATTAATACTTTATTTATTGACTTATATCAAAAGCTATTTATACTTTCTTATGAACTATTATTACAGGCATATACAGTGCGTCCATAAAGTAACGCATAAATTCATTATTAGGTAAATAAACAATATTATTGAAAATTCCCGAAACACGTCGATTTTTGATTTTAATTTACTGTTTTTTCAAATAATAATTTAATATATATGGCGACCTACTTTCGAGTAATGACGTCATCACCAGTTTTTCCCAATTTCCGGATTTCCCGTGCTGAGCTGATTCCAAAAATGTATCACAAGTTGCTTCAAATTGGTACAGGGTGGGCAACAATACAAAAGGTGTTTATAAAAATTTAATTAGAAAGTTATACGTTACTGTATTTTTACAAAAGACAATTTACAATAAATGTTCAAATTGTTCTCCATTGACTGCTAGACAATGACCTAACCGGGTAATACATTCGTCTCTGACAGTTTGTAGCACAGCGGGTGTTATGTTCAACATTTCTTGCCTGATTCGGTCTTTTAGCTCACGGATATTGCCAGGTCTGTTGGTATAGACTTTCGATTTTAAATAACTCCATAAAAATAAGTCTAGTGGACTAAGATCAGGTGATCTAGCGGGCCATTCTACTGTTCCTCTTCTTCCTATCCACCGATCTTGAAAGGTTCTGTGTAAAAAACTCGCCCATAGCTGCAGCGAAATGTGGCCGTGCGCCATCCTGTTGAAATCAGATTTTGCTGTCTAAAGTATTGGCTATTTGAATATCAGGAAAAAGCCGGGTCAAATCAGGAATTAATGTATTCTGTAAGAAATTCAGATACAATGCTCCTGTAAAATGTTCATAAAAAAATATGGACCAACAACTGTATTTCCCACAATACCAGCTCACACATTGACCTTTTGTGGTCGTTGCGTATGGTATTCTTGCATCCAGTGTGGATTTTCCTGAGACCAATAACGGGAGTTTTACCAATTAACATGCCCGTTCAAGTAAAACGTTGCCTCGTCGGAAAATAAAACGTTAGCAACGAAATTGTTATTTCGATTATTTTGGTCCATCATATACTTGCAGAATTCATTTCTTCGGTCAAAGTCGCCTTCAGTCAATTCATGGATGAGACGTACTTTATAAGGATGGTATTTTACCTTTTTAAAAATGTTCGACACTGAAGACTTTCCAATATTCAAATCCCTAGATACTCTCCGCACTATACAATGTGGATTTTCTACTGCCGACAAAATTACGTCTTGTTGAATATTTTCATTAACTTTAGGTCTACCTTGCTTTGGTGCATCCCTCACATGTCCTAATTCTCTGTATTTTGGCTCTATTCTGCTTACCGCAGATTGTGAAATAGGTTCACGATCTGGGTGGAATATCTGCATACATCTTGTTGAGTCCGGATCCCATCGCCAACACCAATCATCATTAAAATTTCAATCCTCTCCCTTTCAGGCATTTTCAAAAATCAGTTTTAATATGATAAATTAGATTTAGATTTCACGTAAACGTACCTACTTTGAAGCGTTAACAATACAGAAGTGAACTTTTTATGACAGTTCTTAAAGTCAATTAAAAAACAAATGGCAAAAAATACCTACAAACAATAAAAATAGTACGGTATAGTCGAGGGGCAAAAATCACTAATAAACGTGGTTGAGGTGTTTTTTTAACAGTTTATCAAAGTAGTTGTATCACAATACGTTAATTTAATTTAATTTTTTACTACGTTTGTAAATAACTTGTAATATTGGTATTGTTGCCCACCCTGTACCAATTTGAAGCAACTTGTGATACATTTTTGGAATCAGCTCAGCAAGGGACATCCGGAAATTGGGAAAAAAGTGGGGTGTTCCATTTAAAAAAAATCAGTGATGACGTCATTACTCGAAGGTAGGTCACCCTGTATATTAAATTATTATTTGAAAAAAACAGTAAATTAAAATCAAAAATCGACGTGTTTCGGGAATGTTCAATAATATTGTTTATTTACCTAATAATGAATTTATGCGTTACTTTATGGACGCACTGTATATTTACTGGTGCTAAATGTAAGAATTCTTATTTTCAGAAAACATAAAAAGCATTTAAACAAAAAAAACCGTGTGAAAGTGTGGCTATGTTCCCACAGCATTCAAGAGCGAATACCTACAAACGTTCAATTTGGAAACAGCACATAATTTGTTGAATTAGCCACCGTTGGCTGTTGCAAATTTTACACTTGCCAGTTTAATATGGTTCGAAAATGATTATACTGACCACTATATTCAATTGCCTATGTTAAAATGGAACTAAACACGGTAATATTATAAAAGGATGATAAATGATGTTGGTAGCTACTAAGAAGCTTATGCATGCGGCTGCCAATTTTACAGATTCTAACACACTCGCACACTTGTAAACTTGATATAATAAATAGCAATTCAGTAAACTTCAATGGTGGCGGCAAAAATTTTTTTCAGGAAAACAAAAAAATATATCATTTTTAAATCTTATGCAGATTTAGGTAGGGTTTCCAAGTCCTGGAACCAAAAATGTTTTCGGGACTTCGGGAGCAAATTTCAAGGTCCTGAATTAGTCCTGATGGTCCTGAAATCAGAATAGTGCTCCATTGTAACTGAATTGTAATTTCCTAAGAAAAAATGAAATAAATAAGCGTTTCAGGTAAAATATTAGTATCTTTATATAAATATTGGAATCCTGAATCCCTTAATTCTCTCATGTTGCACATATAATGGCATGTGTGCAAAGATATCGAATTCGCCATAATTAAGTTGTTAAAGTGATGAATATATATAGTTCTATACCATACTGGAATACAGTAGAAAATAGAACTAGCCTTACTATTAATTTCGTGATATTTTAAGGTCCCGAGGTGGTCAGGGGAGCAGATTTTTTTGGAGAATTTCGGGATGCTCCTGGTTCCAGTATCTTGGGAATGGAAACCCTACAAGGCTGTAGTAGGTAAAATTACAAGCAAAACCAATGTCTAAAGCCGGGTACTCATATGCGCTCCGTATCTGTATCTGTATCATGTATTGTAACAGTTACAGTATCAGTTCGCTGTCTGTACGCCTAGGCGACCCGCAGTGTTCGAAGCAAGTTCACAGCAACATGTCGTCTCCAGAAGTATCCCGTCTGATGATAGCAAGTGGTGCTTATATACTCGTACACACAATAATAGACGATTACAAACGTCCACGAAGGTTTTGGAAACATGCCTTGTACAAAAAGAGAAACGGCTCTGCTTTGCTTTCGGATTTAAAATTTCAGTCAATCAGCGGTTATTACAAAAATTTCATGCATTCTTGTATGCCTCGATTAACTCGAGGCACTTTTCTTCACTCCACTCCATGATCGGAACACTGACACGTACTGACTTGCGTTCCAGCTACGAACCGTCCACAACACTGGACCGTTCCTCTTTGTGTTCGCGGCGTTTACCGACAGGCGCTCGGATCGCTCTTCATGTTCTTAGTAAGTTCGCGAACATGGAAAGCAAGACGTACACATTCAAAATTTTGTTACAGTATCTGTTACAATACATGATACAAATACAGATACGGAGCGCATATGAGTATCCGGCTTAATGTTTAAGTCCGAAATACGAATTTAGTGTTTTTACTTTCTTATGCCTAATATAAGGAAGTATAGTAATTGTGATTTTTTTTACCTCAAGATTTTGATTTATATATACGTTTTGAACCCTCCTGAATCCATGCCGACTATTTACCGAATGATGTCTGTCGGTGCGCGTGTCTGTGTGTATGTGATACATTAATTTTGGTGAATGTGGTACCACAAGAAGAGACATAATGAATGAAAGAAAAAAAGGTACAATTTCGGGGGAAAAAATTAAAAATTTTTATTGCATTTCTGGACGAAGCTCGACGAATTATAATGAAGAAACATAACTTTATGAAAGAAATCTGTACGCATGTCTGTAGTATTGCGATAGCAGTCACAGTTTTTGAGGTAAAGCTTTCAAATTTGGTACACATGTTCTAAAGGCCAAAGACAACAAAAAATCGGCGATGATCAAAATTGGCCAGTTGAAAGGTCTACGGGATCCAAACTTGTTTGTATTTGCTTTTACAAAAAAATATATTCTTGATGAAAGATTATAAACCATGTCTACTATATCAAGCCAATAAAATATATTTTCCAAGTACTTAAATTAAGCTGTAAACTGAAATTTTTTACACACTTGACCTCATAAAATGGAGTTTGGATAAATTTAACAGTTTGACATTTGAAATGTCTAATTTAGTACAAAAATGTCAATGTCAATAAGAAGAAATTATTAAAATATGACATGAATTATTATTGACAATATCGAATGACACTGATAATTAATTATTTAAAAATTTTAATGAAACATTTCAGGGCACGTTATTAAAATTTAATTGAGGTAAGTGAAGAATTAAATAGAATGATTTTTTTTAGATCAGGATGGTATATACTAGGATAAGAAAGTTATGTGCTGGTCACTCAGATATTTTATTTAATGTCACCGGACAATTTCCGTGCGCACAGGGACGGCATATGGGATAAATGACAATAACAATCATTTATATGAAACAATTAAAATACATACATACACAAATACGAGTATCTTATCATTTCATGAAATCTCCTATACTGTGTTCAAGTCGTTAGTATGGATTGCAAGGCATAGGCCAGACAAGTTATATGAATCATATTTGAGATACATGGATCGTAAAATCCCAACAACTTTACACATACACTGCGTATGGTATTTAGCGATTCAGTCCTGCTTGATGTAAAACTAAGATTTATCAAAAATGAGTTGATCAGTGTTATACAGGATGTCTTCTAAGTAATTTTCTTTAAATTGTCACTAATAATATGCCTTTATTTATCAAGATATGAAAAATTCCATTAAAAAAAAATTGTTTAGAATGCAATTTGTGCCCCTTACTAAATTTCAGAAATACAAATTTGCTTTGTTGGAACTGCCCCTTCTTTTTTTCAATAAATTAGTTTTTTATTTCGATTTTAAAGAAGTACTTTTTGCAAGTTGAGTGAATATATTTTCTAAAATAAATTAGTATTATGAATGACTTTTGTTTTTAATGTTATCGTATTTTCAGCAAAAAAACTGAATACTACTGAAAAGAGAAGCAGTTCCAACAAAGTAAATTTATGTTTCTAAAATTTGGTAAGTACGCACAAACTGTATGCTAAACGTTTTTTTTTTTTAATGGAATTTTTTTATATGACCGACGCCAGTCAATTTCTTAAAATGAACCGGCTTTAGTTAGAAGACATATTTTACAAACGTCCGTTATAACATGCTCATATAAAAAGTTATTCAAAGTAGTGTACATATTTACTTTATTTTGGTTTTAACAAAAAAAATAAAATAATAATTTATATTTGTCCTTAGAATGAATCCAATACGCCAAAATTTAAAACATCTCAAATAACAATGTCTCTCCTGTTTCTCTGCTTTGGTATTACCGGTTATTTTGGCCGAATGGGTTTATTGATTTCCTACAAATCAACAATCCAATTTGGGAATAGCAGGAATTTTTCCACATCAAAACAACCTGATTCACTTTGAAATGTTTTGACTTGTGACGATCTTATTAACGCTGGGAATGCTCAAGATCTACGAAATGTAACCAAAATATTTTCGTTGCACGATACACCCGGGATAAGCGGTCATATTCATTTTACGCCAATTAAAATGAGTTATTTTTCATACTCCATCCATAATTTGGCGGCGCTGCCAAAGAGATTGTGAAGAATGCTAAAAAATTCAACGTACGCGTACGATATGAGCAATTATTTATTTAAAATTTGGATACGAAAATAAATTAAAACTCCAAACTGACTAACCGGATTCCAAGAAATAATCGAATTTAGTACTGAGAAGCCTTATTAAGGATAGAAAAGTGAATGTGATAATTATTAACTAATTTAGAATTTGTCAGATACCATCCTAAACACATTCCAGACTACAAATCCTCGTCGCCCATCGTTGAATAAAAATAGGTCTGGATATTAGTCAAAAAAAATAATTATGAAATGAAGATTAAAATAAGCAGCTCGAAATACCTCGATCTTTCACAACAAGAAAAATCAAAATTTATATAAATTCAATATGAAACACAGGTCATCATCAGTGTTGTCGCCTTAGTAAAGGACATGGCACCCGAACAAGAGGGATTCCGGGTTTCAGTAGATTTTTCTGAAATTTTTAGTACAACATATTATGACCCAGGATGACATTTGTATACGCGGAAAGTATTTGTGAGCCTACAGGGTGTACCAGAAAACAGGTCCGAAGATCCCTTCTTTGGCAAAGTTTAAAAATATTATTTTTCTCTTTGGATATGAATATCCTTTAAAGAATCGATTAGTATAAGGATTTTGAAGTATATGTTTATTTAACGAAATGTCCTATAATCAAAATATACGAGGTGCTATGATTGTCAATGATAAATACTAACTTTTAAAGTTCCAAAAAATGCATTTTATATGCAAACTATTGATAAAAATATAGGAAGAATAAAAATAATGATGATAACAATAATCATATTTTGCATGCAAGATGTTCCTGATATAGGATCCACATTTTGATCAGGATATTCAAGGTAGGAAATAAAATGAAATGTCTCACCGACTGAGTAAAACGAGAAAATATGTTTGCTCTTATAAGTAAGTCCTGGTTCAAATAACTGAGTTTGAAGAATAAATTCGTTGTTTGGGTTACGATTTGTGGTGTCTTAACATATCTTGGAGATAATCGAACGTGGTAGGTTCCTAAAGTTTTCAGCCTTAGGTAATCATAATTTAGTCTAGGAAATCCTTCCAAGTCATATTCGTGAATGTTAATCCACGACCTCTTGCACGAAGCATTTTATGTTGCTGAACTCTTGTTTGAAGCAAATTAATGTTATCTCCATTTCTAATTTCTAACATACGTTGTGCAAGCTCCTCAGTTCCATCTTGCATGCGAATAGGCTCGTGAAATCTTTTTAATATAGCACACGCAATTTTCAAAAAATCTGACAAGTGTACACAGTGTTGAATTGGTATCATATCCCTAAAAAATTTAAAAACTGATTTTAAATGTCCATTTCTTGATTCCACTAGCCAACGTGTTTTTGTAATAACTCTCGAATGATTCGCTTCATCTGTGGTAAACTGCCTTTGATTACGTAACAGGTAAGGTGGAATTTCGTCGTTTAAATTCAGTTCCTCAAGAAACCGAACAGCATCCCTATAGCCACGAACTACAACAAATATATCACCTTCTTGAACCCATTCTCTTAATCTGTGTAATAGCTATACTTACATTTTGTCGGCACGAGTAACTCAATAGCGTTTTTAAACAGGTCTGGTAATCCCTGTCTCATTTTCATCAAAAAAGTTAATAAATGTTTCTTTGTGACATTCCTTAAATGACCGCCATATTGTACAGGATTGCAAAATTGGAAATAATTCACGAAATTGGTTTTTATTTAAAGATGTAATGGACTTAAAGTCATCGTCACAAAATTGGCCTCATCTTCGTATTTTGAAGTTGATACTTTCTGAGCATATTGCCTAATTTTTCTAAACCATTCACCGATTTCTGGTCCCGTCATGCTTATTCGTATCCGGTACAGATATGAGATTGTCCATAAACTCAAGTTGTATTAATACATTTTCGGTTACAGCATCGTGTTTCCAAGGGTAAATAAATTCCAGTTTTTAAGAAAAAGTCTATTCTTGCATCAATGCTTACTCCAAATCGACTAATTCTCTGACAAACAAAACAACTCATTGTGCTATTAATGTACTAAAACAACCATAGGGATTGCCAACGGATCATCTTCCATTTCAATTACTCTGTTTATTCTTCTTTTACAGTTTAAACAAATTCTCGACTGTTCGTTTAGCACAATTTCATTAAAACGAAACCAATTTCTATGTAATTTTGCGAAATTTTGGTAAAGAATAGACTGTATTCACATAGAAAAAGAACATACATCATACATGTTCTAACACTATATACGGGTACATAATATGCTCGAATGGTCCATACAACGGCATTACTGCATTCAATTAAGGGTGCGTTTTCACTAGGTATTCAAATTAAATCTATAAATCGTTCTTAAAATTATTCTGTTAGTAACACCGAAAAACGAAACAAATGGTTCATCCTAAATACTATATAGATTTAATACACAAAATTACAGGCAATACTGATGCATTTCATAAAATGACACCAAATAAAATTTTCGTATACCTTTTTAAAAAAATGCATCAGATTGCCTGTAATTTTATATATTAAATTCATATGGTATTCAAGATGAATTATTTGTTTCCATTTTTCGTTCTCAGCAACAGAAAAAAACTAACAGCGATTTAAAATTTTCTGTTGGTAATCCTGGTGACGAGGGCATGCAGCCTTAACCAGCTCTTCGTTTCTCTATGGTCGATTATTTTTAAATGCACGCCACGGACAGCCCTTTGAAATACAAGGTTGCACGTCACGCAATGACGTAAATGTCCATTTTCTAAGACAGTGAAGACAGTCTACCAACAGTAGGGGCCGGTACTTTGAGTATCGGTAAACACTAATCGGGTGATAATATCTAAGGAAACCATTGTTGTCCTTTCCAAATAGTTCGCAACTTCTCTGACACTGGACCATTTAATCATCTGAATTGTTCGATATACATAGGCTACATTCTTAAGTTATGTTTAGTTTTTAACTCTTCAGATGATGCTAAGATGGTTGGCGAAATTTAGTGTGCAATGTTTTGAACAGAAATTTTTCAAAAAATACATAGTGACTAATATTTTCTTTGATGTCGCATGTATCCAAACATGTAGGTGTCGCTTTAACGAAATTACTTCAAATATAATTCATTTAATTATTTACATGCTCGTTTATTTAAAATTATTCGACGTACAACTGTTAGTTGGATGTATAATTTCTGGCTGGACGCCAAAGCCTACATCCCATCAGTTATGAATGATACTGATTTATATAAAACTGGTTGATTTTAAATATTGAATGAACTACGATAAGGGGAACTCGGTTTATTTTTGGTACGAAATTTTAATGGACATGTCGATCTGACACGACAGCGTCATTGAAATGTCGCTACGTTGTTCCCTGGTGTGAATTACTGAATTGGAACACGATAATTATTATTCATGGAGTGGGTTCTTGTGCCAGGTTTCACAGCAATTTCTTTTTCTTTGACATGGAAGAGCGGCCAAAAGAAACATTTGTAGATTCCCATCTAATTTAAACGAAAGCGACATTCAGTTGTTATTATATTTATTGTTATGGCAGCTAAGTTTATTTTGACTGTCCGATATTATTTTTCAGTTGTAACGAGAAATACACATTGGCGGGACCTTTAGTGATTATTACATACACATTTTCGTTGTCAATTATTCTTAAGTTTCCAGACGCTTAATAATTTAATAGTTTATGGAACCACGTTTCCACTATTAAATAATTTTTCAAAGGAAATTGACAAAAGAAGTGGTGATAAAAAGCAAAAATTATACAAAAACATCGGTCAAATCACCATCACATTAATACCTTTACCTTTGTTGGTTAAAATTGGAGAGCGAGGTGGAAAGTTAAGGCAAAATTCTGCATTTTTTGGCGTCGATTGGCCTTGGTACATGAAATATACCGATGTAAAAAGAATGGATTATTTTGTTGAAAAAAGGTTAATTTCAGTTAGTGACGAGTAAATTCTCACGAGTAATAAACATTGGGGTGATTCCAGGGAACATTTCCGAAAAATATCCCCAAAAAATTACCGATGAAACACTTGAAAGAAGATTTTTTTTAATTAAGACATTCCGGACAAAAATAATTTCCTTAAATAAGGGGCAACAGCTAACGCAGCAATGAGCACACACTAACCTCAGTGATTCGAGTGAGACTGAGGGGAAATAGAGGTCGAGAACTATCGATAGCGCCACTGAGAATTATGGATAGTTTAGACTATTGAAAATAATCGACATTTCTATGACAGTGTCGATAGTATTCGATAGTCGATAACACGACATATTGTTGTAAATTATTAAACGATATCTTGCGTCTAGCGATCACAGCGATTCCTGAAAAAAATACCAAATCATTTTCAGAGAAGATTTTCTGCTAATCTAACCAGGTTATATTTTTGACCCACAAAAAACGTTCTGTATCACTAATACACATAATCAGAAAATTTTTAGATCACATTGACGGGTATTTTTTAGAAAATACTATTTCCAAGCTAGAATTTAAGTACAAACTGACGTAGTAAACCAGTAATCTAAAAAATGCATATTTTTGAGGTTAGCTGTGACGTCAGATGCAGATGCCCTGTCAGGAATGCCAGATCTCACGATTTATCGCTAGATCTCACGATTTCAAACTAAATCTCACGATCTCACGATAAATGTATTGAATCTCGCGATTTTATATTGATATTTAAACACCCGTGTCTTCCGTAGAGAGAATATTTTCGCAAATCAATTTAAATAAAACAATCACAAGAAATCGTTTAAAAAGTAACACTTTGAAGAAATACTTACTATAAGTTCAGTATCCCATAGCGACAAATGCTATGATTTTTAAATTAAACAAGAATTATTAAAATAAATAAATAGCCACACAATGTACCCAAAAGGTCCAATCGATCCTTCTGATTCAGATTCCTTCTGTAGTTATAGTTATAAAAGTTTGTTGTTTGTCATTTTGTTATTTCTTTTTTACAATATATGTTTTTATATACTTAAGTTCATTATCTATGTTATGTTATCTCCGGACTACTGTGCATAAAAACATTATTTTTGAAACAGTTTCGTTGAATTAGTTAAATTCAAAAATTCATTCCCACCCAATCCTCCGTCACGATTTTTTTATTACCGTAATTTTTAAGGAGTTAAAAACGTAACGACCTTGAAATTGTCAAAATTTTCGCTGCCGCACTTGCAGGGAGCACCCGCCTCTCGAACCCCTACAGTTATTTAAATTATTCAATGTCACAAATTTTCACGATTTTTTTTTCTAGAGCAAGTTCACGAAATCGATCTGCAATCC
Organism: Rhamnusium bicolor; assembly: GCA_029963845.1. Lineage (NCBI taxonomy): Eukaryota > Metazoa > Arthropoda > Insecta > Coleoptera > Cerambycidae > Rhamnusium > Rhamnusium bicolor. The sequence continues at coordinate 58,974 of JANEYF010002705.1, read as the reverse complement.
CTGTGCCCTATGGTCTATTGAGTTATATTTACGCAAGTTATTCCATTTTCAATTCAATAACCGCCCATTCCTATCGACCACTGAAACCCAATGAGGACGGCTTTGATTAGTTATGATTATCGATAGTTCTCGAACTCTAAAGGGAACACTAGCCATACACAGCACAGACAAAAATGGCAAGTCTGAATTTTAATGCTGGGATAATTCGAATGAAAAATAATCGATCATTCGATTATTGAAATATCTCGAATACTTTTTGTCATGAGATTTCGAATGATTTAGTTCTCGGAGAGCGGTGCCGCCGACTGCCGATTGAATATCGTCATTCGTTTCAGCGGCTTATCAGTCAAATTTCAAATATGTAATTCGAGCGATTTGATACGATGCGAGTACAAGTGCACTTGAACGCAGATTATTAAGTATAATTGTTTACCGTCCGTGGCGTTTTGCTCGTGCTGATCTGCGAATTGCCGAACCATTCGGAGTTGTATTGTCTTGAGTGCAGAACTGGATTGAGTTCCGTTAAAATTTATAATTTATAATTGAGAATTGTATAGAAATAATAGCCAACTGCCAATATACAAATCGATTATTATTTATGATTACGAATTATGATTCGAGTTCCCGAATGTCGCCGAGCGAAGCCGCATCGATGTTGACTTCGCCACTTCTCTAATCACAATTCGAATGATCACTTGATTATTAAAGGTATTCGAATAGCCGTTATTCGATAATTGAAATCATTCGATTATGCCCAGCACTACTGAATTTGTTCATGTGTTTGAAATTCAAAGAGAGTAACAGTGTTGCCATATTTAACGTATTACCCAAAATGTCATTTAATGCTGACATATTTACAATTTTTACAAAATTCCCGATTTTTGCCGGGAATTAAGAGTTTGGGGAAACTCCTGGGAAATTTCTTCGGGGAAAATGTCCGGCTATCCATCACTAATTTTTAATAGTACATATTGTAAACAAGTACAATAAAATTTAAAACAAGTTCTAATTTGAAGTAAAGTTTGCTTAATTAAATTAAGTAATTTCAGTGGAAACATTAAATAATTGCACATTCAGGTAAATTCTATTAAAACTGGCGTCACATTACGATTCTTGCAACTATCCTTATTTCTTGTTATGTTCACTTTACCCTTTTTTGTGATTGCACTCTCGGTTATTTTCCATATGATTAAAACAACGCAACATTTCCGACTCAAACAGATCCTACATTTGTGACAGTATTTCTCAACTGCCTTTAGATAAATTCTATCAAAAAATCATATAAAAATATGATCGGAAATAATTATAAAATGTTACAGACTTTATCCTATGAATCATTTTTGTTATTTGGTTTAACTTTGCTGATATTCAAATTTTATCAAGGAGTTTAACTGAAATATAAACGAGCATTTTAGACCACTTTAAATTCAATTTAATTAACCAGTAGCATAAAACGGCTATCGTTTAAAACATACAATTATAATTCTAACAAAGCCTGCTAAATTAATAATAATTACACCTTTGACTTGATACAGCAACTCGTTTATTTATTCACCCCTGCATTTCAAATCAAGCCAAAAATAGCGGTAAGTAATTATTTACTTAAAATAAGTTAATTTTATCTATGCGGCAATTGTTAAAATAGTAGGCACGATAAATTTCTTCAAATTACAATATATTATTTCGTATGAGCGTACCAAGATTCGAACGAATGATATCAATAGTCTAGCAGTCTAGTCACTGAACAAACATTTTTTCACATATAAAAAATTGCAAAGAATATGTGATGATTTGACTTAGGAAACATGGATATCATGACGTAAATAAAAGAAGCAGAATGCAAAAGAGGGGAGACAGTACAGTAAACAATACTTACCTTGTAAACTTCTATACTTATGTAGAGAAGTTTACAAGGTAAATATAGCTGTTATACAGCTCCTCCCTGTTTCACTGCCTTTAGTCGTCTCCGCCAACCAACGTTTGGTGTTTTTTCGACGACACATGTTTTATCACAGCGAATTCTCTAATAATTGGACTGGATTTACGTATGACAGTCAAACACTTCATATAAACACACCCCACACCACTTTCTGAAGAGGCGAACTGCCTCGATATTTTTTACGTCCACTATTATTGCACTACAGTAAATAGAAAATATCGAATATATAAAAATGTCTCTATACTTGTCGTACACACAACAGATCGCCAGCTACAGTGTTATCGATCGATTTTACTAGATTAAGACAAATTTCTGATGCTACTGATGGTGTAACCCTAGATTGGTTAAGTGCGTTTAAAGACTATTTTAATATGCCAATAGATATCGAATGGTCGTTCTCAAAATAAAAGTACAGCGAACCTCACTCACGGAAAAAGTCATAGAAACATACCTCATGCTGCAAAGTTTTTACAGATCTTCCCCAGTTTGTGATAACCAAGGTAGTTCATTAAGCTAGTTAAGAGGGTAAGTTGTGCATACATTGTTATAAATTGCAAGTTTATTGCTTTTGTTACTAGTTAATTTCTTTCATTACGCTTATTATAATGCGTAGGCCTACATTCCGCCGCACATTTCTGCCAGCTTTAATTATAACATATAAAAAACAATGAAAAAATTACATTAAATCGCCCGGCAAACTACTATACCGAAATAACGTGACATCTAATAAAGTCAATGTAGACTAGTAAGACCCCGGTAGTGTTGCCATTTCTCTTTACTTCGCGGCTTGTTTAAAGTTGGCTGTGCTATGTGATACATACTCATGCTTTTGATATTTCATCTTTTTTACTTTCTTATATATAAGGAAGTATAGTAATCGTGATTTTTTTCGACCTCGAGATTTTGATTGATTTATACGTTTTGAATCCTTCTGAATCCATTCTGACTATTTTCCGAATGATGTCTGTCGGAGCGTGCATGCGCGTGTGCTACGTGCGTGCGTATGTGTGTGTATCCGCGATAATTCAAAAAATACTAATGGGAGACTTCCCAAATTTGGCAGTTAAGTTTGGCAACAACATTTTAGGTGACACGTTAAATTTGTTGAATGTGATACCACCAGAAGAGACACAGTGAATGAAAGATGAAAAAAGGTACAATTTTGGGGGGAAAAAATTACAAATTTTTATTGCATTTCTGGACGAATTTTGACGAATTATAATGAAAAAACATAACTTTATGAAAAAAAAAACCTGTCCGCATGTCTGTAGTATCGCGATAGCAGCCACAGTTTTTGAGGTAAAGGTTTCAAATTTAGTACACTTGTTCTAAAGGCCAAAGACAATGATAAATTCGATGATGAGCAAAATTGGCCTTCTGAAAGGGGGTCCATGGGACCCAAACTTTTTTGTATTTGACTTTACAAAAAAAATATATTGTTGATGAAAGATTATAAATAATGTCTATAGTAGACATGCGAATAAAATATATTTTCCAAGTACTTACATAAAGCTGATGTAAACTGAAATATTTTACACATTTGGCCTCAAAAATTGAGGTTAGGATAAATTTAACAGTTTGACGTTTGAAAGGTCTGATTTAGTTACAAAAATGTCAATGCCAATAACAAAAAATTATTAAAATATATGACATGAATTATTACTGACAGTATCGAACGACACTGATAACACCGGCACACACAAAAAAAAGTTGTTTGTACATTTGACACCACCTACCTCCCGACATGTATTTCGACCCGCTGAATCCGAATTTGAAGTTAGTTTGGACCGTACACCCTCAAATATCGAGTAAATTGAAAAACCTTAAAAAATAGCGAAAATTGGGTGTTTCGGTAATAAGAAAAATTTTGTGGATCTAAACCAAGCCTAATTTTTATGTATTTCGATCCGCTGAATACGAATCTAAAGTATATTTAGACCATAAGCCGTTTTAAATCTAAGTAAATTGTAAAAACCCTCGAAAATTGCTAAAAATGGCAAAAAATTGTGATTATGTTGATGAAAAAAATTTTCATTCTGTTTGTCATTTTTTATAGATTTTACAATTTTTCACATTTTCAGATTCTAAACTTATACCTATTTTATGCATAAAAAATACAAGAAACGTATTTAATCGTGTTTCATAGATTTTTTTCAATTTTTTCAACTGCAATTTTTTGCTATTTTATCGGTTTTTTGCGATTTTTTGAGATTTTGAGGGATTAATAGGCCAAATATATTTCAGATTCGGATTCAGCAGATCAAATTACATAAAAATCCTCTTCGATCCGGGTCTACAAAATACATGTCGGGAGGTAGGTGGCGTCAAATGTATAAACAACTTTTTTTTGTGTATGCCGGTGTAATTTATTATTTAAAAATTTTAATGAAACATTTCAGGGTACGCTATTAAAATTTAATTGAGGTAAGTGAAGAATTAAATAGAATGATTTTTTAGATCAGGATGATATATACTGGTATAAGAAAGTTATGTGCTGGCCACATCAGATATTTTACCTTGTGATGAAAAACCAATTGAAACTAAATTGTTTTAATTTAAATTAAATTTGATTCGATTTTTTCTCAAGAACAAACAGCTATTTTATTAAAAATTGTATGTGGCCGTAAACAGGATTGTGAGTTGTACAAAACCCACCAAAGTATTACGACTGAAATAAACATTTGTATGATATAAAATTGTGTTTTAATTTCTAATACAAATAGCCTCGATTTGTTATACAGTCGTCAACCTTGTGGTGTAAAATGATCATGAAATATTGCAGCCGTGAGAAGCATCTACAGGGCCGGCGGCGGCATATGTATGATAGCCAAGTCGAATTAAAAAACTTGTAGTTAAAATAGTTAACTCTTGGATTAAAAATAGTAATACTGTATATTGACAAAGGTTAGTGACCGTTTTATATTCAAGATTAGAGTGGTAAAAAAAATTTATAAAATTTTACATTTCTAGTAATTCCAGTTAAATAATTATTTTCTAGTCAGTGTGGGAATAAATATAAAACTGTTCGTGCTATATAATACGACGTATTTAAAAGTAAGTTGGATCTTGAAAACAAGATCTGCTATTTAAGGATCAGAAGCAGTAATAAACTTCAAAATAAATCCTACAATCGTAAAGATACATTAAATTATATTATCAGCAATCACTTTTTCGCCATTTCAAAAATGTCTAATTGAAAAACCAACCTTAAGATGAAATTGTCTAGTTTGTTAATTTTTCTCAAAGTTCTGCAGTATAAAACTTACAAACGAATAGTATGGATATTGGCAGTCATCCTATAGATATAATATTGCAACTATCATATATTAGCCAAAGCGCCATAAATAATGTTATTCAGTTCAACTATCAGCGATACTCAAACAGTACGATACAATTTATAATACTCCTCGAAATTCCACACAGGTCAGCTGTTCGCTGTTGTATTGCTGGAACAGGTAACCAGGCTTCACCATTTCCATTTTCGCGGGTGAAACAATTTTCCACCTTTAATGTAAACTGGCGTTTACCTCGAGTTAAATGTTTTCTTTTAACTGATTCATGATTGTTTCAATTTTCGCATGAACAAATTCGGATAGGTACATGAGATACTTCATGCAGATTTGTCAGTGATATGTAGTGTAACGTTCAACTCCCTATGAGAAGCGTCACATGAAACCAGCTGTCCTGATGACAGTTGGGTATGCTCCGGCCAGGCAACAGAGGAGACGGGCGGAGTTCCTTATTATTTTTTTAAATTCAACTATATATATATCTGCACTCGTTGCAGATATATCTGGGCGCCAGGTAAATTTTGAATTATTGTCAATACCCAAAAAAAGGTAACTATCAAACCTACCAAACAAATTACCAAAGGAAACGACAAGCTAATTATCATAAATTTATTCCACTGGGTAGTAGACTGAAATATATATATTTACACACACAGCAATCTGCACTGTTCACTAGCGTATATTGACAATTTATAAAAATAATAGTAAATAAAGAAAATAAGGCACGCAGTACTAGTAATTTATACCTATATACCATAAGGCAAAAAATAAATTAAATTTATACGGCGTAGCTTAAGCTTAAGTCCCCCTGTATATAAATAATAAAAAAAAATTACATTGTGACCAAAATTTACCAGTACCAGTGCTCGAAATGTGGTAACAAAAGTAGCTTACAACTAAAGCCCATTTTTTTATTCTTAACTTCTACTAGTTGTATGTCCCAATAATTTTAGATAAAATAATAATGGAAATAAAACTAAACTAATAAAACTTGCGTAACTCCTGGTCCCTTATCATAGAGCAGCGGTGGTCAGTCCTGAAACGGTCCAATCGCTTGAGAGTATGGTCTGACGAGATCAGGCTGGATCACCAAAAGAAAGCTGACGATATGGTCCAGATCGCACTTCCAGGTGGCGATACCCCAATGAAAAATACGGACTCCCTCGTCGACAGCAACAATCGAGAAGCGGCTCAATGCCACACCATGACAGGTCCCAAAGCAGCAGATAAACAAAACAGCTATCGTTATCAAATAGCAGATGGAAAATGATTCCCAAAAAAAAACCCTATAATAAATATATAGAAAATCCAAATTATTACAGTACCTAGGTATATCTAATAAACAGTTAACACGTACCTTTTCCAAAGGGTTTTCCTCAAAATAAAAAACGTATTCGACAAATAAAATTTATGAAAACGTGATCACACGTTACTGGTGCAAAGTGGCAAAATAATCCTCTTAACGAGTGTGATTTTATTAAACTATCAACCAAATTCAAATACCTTGATTCCTTCTACAATCAAATCACAAGTAAAATCTACACAAAGATTGCTCCCGAAACGGATGAATTAAAATATCAAAAACTTTGAGTAGATACTGCCTTTAGCACGTTAGAAAAGAGAGTGTCAAAATTCTGCCAGTACACCCTTGAAATTTAAAATCCTATATTGAAAAACCGCCCTAGCATTGATAAAAACCAAATAGCCTAAAAATCTATATAAATCAAGCTAATGTTTCAGCTACTCTCAAAAGATGGCTCCACACGTAAAATTACCTTCTCTAAATATTTACTTTACAAAATATAAAAATGTGATCTATTATTACCTATAGGATTAAATAAAGTGTTTGTAAAAAAATAATTTTTTCATTAATTGATTATTTATTGATTTACCTTTTACCTAAACAGTGGAAAGCGGAAATAGTGTTGGTCAACCTGAGAAATATTTGACGTCTGTCAAATTGCATAAAAAGCATGAAGTTATAAGAATTTGGTATAAATAATTGTAGAAACTAAAAAAGGAATGACTTTTATTTGTTTTCAGAGGTTGGTTTTATGGCTAAAGGTAAGTAAAATATAGACATCAAAATAACTTACTAGAAATATACAGCTACTAAACAATTTATTTATTCTTTTAGGTATGCCAAAGTTTTATCCTCGTGGATAGTAAAATGAATTTCAATAGTTGCAATTATTCTACAAAACACTGGCATTTTGAGCAATACAGAAAAATAGAAAGATTTTATTTACGAAAATTCAGAATTAAGTTCAACTATGAAATGGTAAAATATATGAATTTAAACATTATTTTAAAGGAATGTAATCCACAATTATTTTAGGTTTTAATCAGAACTACTACATGCAGTTATAGCCACTAAATATGTCTGTTATGTAAAAATAAAAAATAGAGAAACCAATTTTCGAGGGATTCTGTAACATACGAATGTTAAGATCGGAAACTTAATAAATTAATAACCCCCTTCAAAGGTACCTTAAACTACACATAAATAAATTTTATATCTTCAACTTGGGAAAATCTAGTCTAAACAACAAATTCTGTTCCAGGTGCAGGCTACAAGTAAAAATCCTGTCCCAGGAATCAAAACCAACGAAATATACACACTATTTTAGGTCATTTAAAAGCTGTGCCCTCCTAAATAGAATTAGTAGGAAATTTAAACGTTACAGTAGCACCCCGTATTCAAAGATTTTTCTATACTTGTCGTTAAAATAATGTTATACTACTTGATTTACATAGCTTCACAATCTCTATAACAGTGTTTGTCAGCGCCCCTGACATTATGCCAAGAAATTTTGTTATAAAAAATAAATTAGTTTAATTAAGCAATATTTATTATTTAGTAGATAAACATCAAATAAATTAGACTTTCTATATACCGGGCGAGTCACGAATTGCGCTCGCCCCGATATCTCCTAAAATATTTGGAATAGAAAATTGAAATTTCCGAGGGCTTATTATACGACTAGAATGCCATCTTTTCAATAAAAAATCAAGTTTGGTGCACATCCGGTTTGACCGGAAATGCCCACAACTTTCGATTTTTAAATGAAACACCCTATATATTTTTACATTTTTGGAATCTAGAGGACATTTTGAATACAATACATCTATTTTGGTCACTTTTTGATAAACATTAAAAATTTTATTAAAAAATCTACTTCTGAATCCAGAGTGCTGTGGTGCCCAAAATATATTTTAGTTTGTGTGCTACGTTACTATAAAAAATAAAAAGAGCAATATGATTGCATTACTTAATTGTATAGAGGCGTTTAAAATTTTTAAATGTGATTTTTACCCACTAACTCGGTTTTTTTAAATGGGAAGTTAATCGTCCACCAACATTTTTAAATACCCCATTTTCATACGAATCTAATGATACCAAAATTTTGAAAATCCGCTCAGAAATATTTGAGATTTCAGCCAAAATACAATGCAACCAAGCTTTTAGAAACATGCGGCTAATAGATTAGTGGGCTTTGGAAACTAAAATGACACATTTCTGTTTAAAATCTGGTAACCTAATAACATTGGAAAAATCATAGTAGCCATTGAATGTAATAAAACAATATCAGCTGCCAGACAGACTCGTGTAGTTATAGGCAATCTTGAGCTATCAAACATTTAATAATTGTGAGCGCAAAGAACGTTACAAGTAAGTTTAGCATAGGTATGTGGAGGTAAACACAATTACATCCACAAGGAAATTAGCAACAGAATGCGACATCAGTACGGTTTTCAGAGTTTTATTTAAATGAACATAAATATCGGGCCTATAAATAAATAAAAATCAATTCCGTTTGAACAATTAAACTTAAACTAGGTAACAGTAGGTATCCATATTAAAATAATTAGTATAATTAAACCATAAATTGACATTATAGATATTGTTCAAAATGTCCACCATTTTTTTCTATACACAATTCGGCTCTGCGTACAGTTGCTTGAATGGCTCTACGCAATTCAGCCGGCGTTATTTCATTAAGAGCCCGTACAACTTTATTTTGCAGCTCTTCACGGGTATTTGAAGAAGTTTTATAAACTTTATTTTTGAGAGTGCCCCATACATAATAGTCGAGGGGTGTTAAGTCAGGTGACCTAGGAGGCCACCTGATATGACCTTGATTTGCGATAAGGCGTTCACCATACAAGTTGTTTAAATATTCCATCACTCTTCTGGAATTATGTGGGGGAGCACCATCTTGTTGGAAAAACAGATTTTGTAAATAGACAAGAGGAAGTAAGTCAAGAAATTCTGCTGTCTGGTTTTGTAAAAAGATTAAATATCGTTCGCCAGTAAGTGTTCCATCAAAAAATATGGGTCCAATTATTCGATCTCCAAGTACTCCAAGCCAACAGTTAAACCCAAATCTTTCCTGAATATTCCCCCCGCCCTACCAACCTCGGATTTTCTTGAGCCCAGTACCTAGTATTGTTTCTGTTAAACATACCTTGGTTCGTAAATCTACTTTCATCTGAATATAAAATATGAAAAGGAAAACCTGGGTTTTGTTGTACTGCATTTAAGAACTAGTTGCAATATACTAGCCTCCTGTCTTTATCATCTCCATAAAGATGTTGGTGTATTTGGTATTTATAAGACCGAAACTTATGTTTCTTTAAAATTCTGCAAACCGAAGACTGACTAATGTCGCATTCCGTTGACAATTCCCTTGTTGATGTTGTTGGGTGTACCATCACAAATCCTAATACATCAATTTCTTTGTCCTCACTTACAATAAATGTTTGATGGTCATCTTGTTGATCGGGTTCGTTTCTTAATTTTTGTTCCACTCTGGCAAACAAGTGTCTGCTTGGAGGACGTCTGTTGGGATATCGTTGCTGATACAGTCCTGCAGCTGCAGTTGCATTTTTGTGACACTCTCCATATATAAGTAACATATCGACATTTTCACTTCTACTAAAATTATTAATTTTCTTTAATTTTTACTCAAAGAGATTTCCGCAACGCTTTATTTTTTATCTGTCTGACAGCTGATATTGTTTTATTACATTCAATGGCTACTATGATTTTTCCAATGTTATTAGGTTACCAGATTTTAAACAGAAATGTGTCATTTTAGTTTGCAAAGCCCACTAATCTATTAGCCGCATGTTTCTAAAAGCTTGGTTGCATTGTATTTTGGCTGAAATCTCAAATATTTCTGAGCGGATTTTCAAAATTTTGGTATCATTAGATTCGTATGAAAATGGGGTATTTAAAAATGTTGGTGGACGATTAACTTCCCATTAAAAAAAACCGAGTTAGTGGGTAAAAATCACATTTAAAAATTTTAAACGCCTCTAGACAATTAAGTAATGCAATCATATTGCTCTTTTTATTTTTATAGTAACGTAGCACACAAACTAAAATATATTTTGGGCACCACAGCACTCTGGATTCAGAAATAGATTTTTTTAATAAAATTTTTAATGTTTATCAAAAAGTGACCAAAATGGATGTATTGTATTCAAAATTTCCTGTAGATTCAAAAATGTAAAAATATATAGGGTGTTTCATTTAAAAATCGAAAGTTGTGGGCATTTCCGGTCAAACCGGATGTGCACCAAACTTGATTTTTTATTGAAAAGATGGCATTTTAGTCGTATAATAAGCCCTCGAAATTTCAATTTTCTATTCCAAATATTTTAGGATATCGGGGCGAGCGCAATTCGTGACTCACCCGGTATACATGAAAACACTGTTAAATATATATTTCTAAGATATGGAATTTTAATGATGTTTAATTGACTATTTTTCACACACTAGCTGCAGTTAACTCGTATTATGCAAAAATTCATTTCAGGAAGCGGATGTCTTGTGTGACGTAAACAACCACATTAATCCAACAGAGATTGTATTGAATGCTCTCAGATTTGCCACTTACCAGGGTTAGGAGTAGAAACATATTGAAATAATGTCTGTTTCTTAAATTACATAGTATCTTTATAACTAAATATCATATTCCCACAAGTACTCAATGAACTTAATCTTAATACTACCTAACTGTGAAATTCATGCTGATATATGCTGGTAAAACTATTTATATAAAAAATTCCTTGAATAGCTAATTTCTAAAATAATGTAGAATCATCGTCTCAATTTAAAAGATTACAAGAGGCCGTATTAATAAAATTCTAAAAACGTCTTACCTTACCCACTGACTTTATTAGTTTTTACATAATCCTGAAGAGTTTAGTTAGAATTTATGTGTAGATGCAAATGGAAATTAAATTAGCAACAATAGTATTTTAAATAAATGTACCAAAAGGGAAGGTCGTTACCGGAGGATTAATTCGCCCTATACCCTTCGAATTAAAGTAATAAAGATGGAAATTGTTCCAAATATAGAAGATAATACAAAGACGAGAGGACCACGATGATGATATAGTATTCTTTCGAGACTAACCGAGTGGAAACCTTAATTTTAAAAAGCAATCTTAAATTTCAAGTCGTTATTTTCCCCTTTGGAAAAATGGAATAAGAAAGTCACAAGTAAAGAATATTTACTTTATATAAGAAAAAAATATACTGACAGAGAAGTTAATTCCAATATTGTTTTTGATATATAAAATGTTCCATTAATTGAATTATACAGGTCGAGTCAAAAGTATGGAATAATCCAAATATCTCGGAAATTACTAGTCCGATTTCAATCAAATTTGGTGTGGGGAATAACAAAACATGGCGGACCTAACAATATCGGGCGCTGTTGATACGTTTTTGATTATTTCGTCATTACTACTAACTTTGTCACTGCGAATGGAACACTCTGCATATTTAACCACTCGATTAAACTCTCTTCTACAAATTTGTTGATATGATGTAACGATATATATATTTTTGATAGTGAAACAAATTTTAGATAATCTAGGAAACGTACTTAAAAAATGTAGCAGAATAAATAAAAAGTGCTAAATGACTGAGGAATGGAAAAAAGTTAAAGCAAATGTTCAAATTGATGTCTATTTACTTGGCAATAAGCCAAACGATTTTTAAAGCTATTCAATGCATTCTGAAGAACGTCGGTTCTTTCTATGCTTACTTCGGTTTCTATCCTATTTCTTAAGCCGTCTAGATTGTCTGGTTTAGTTTTGTATACTACTTTCTTCAGGTGACACAACAAAAAAAATCGAGGGTGGTCAGGTTGGGGGATCTAACAGGTCATTCGATGGGATCCGCCTACCTATCCATCTTCCTTCAAATACAGTGTCTAAAAGCAAACGAACTTGTTGTGCATAATGCGGTGGAGCACCGTTTTGTTGCATCCAAATGTTATTACCACCGAACTTTGTGAAACTTCCAGAACACGATCAATCTGCCCTGTTGAGGAATGTAGATCCTCTTGTACCGATAATAGAACATCTAAGGCTTTACTGTTGCTTGTGGATATCTTGAGACACCCTGACTTTTTAGGATTAATGACTTCTGTTTGGTTGAATTAGAGTTCTTTTTACCTTTTGCAAATAATAATCACATGAAAAAATGCGTTAAAAAACCGAAATTGTAGTAAATACTTTCCACGTGTTTCTATATTTCCACCGCCAGCAATACTTAATTCAACATTGCCTTTCTACAATTATTTGTAACAAGTTATATACAACTTATAAATTGTTTAAAAGTTCCTTAACTTTTCTACAGTTAGATAAAATAAAATATGTTTATCTTATAAAATTAACGTAACGAGGACGCATTGGTAGTAATATCCAGTTAAAGTTTTAGCTAACTTGATTATCTCTACTAATTTTGTTAGCCCTTAAGGCATCCAACTAATGTGTAAACTTCGCTATGGGATTAAATAAGTTTTAATTGATTTTGAATAGGTACACAAGGGAGGTATGAAAATTACATAATATTAAGATAAAAATTAAAATGAAAATAACGTGAAATTATTTAACAAAATAAATAATTGAATTAAACTTTTTAAACCTTACTACATAAAATATAATCGGCAATAAATACAATCCCCTGTATCCCTTAAGGTACCTCTAGTTAATTTGTGAGGAGAGGCGACACACTCAGAGTCAGCGGACACACACCGAATATCCCATTATGGTAGGATTAATTTCTACTTTAGTAAAAATCCCAGCTCCTTGACTAGGGATCGAACCCGAAACTCTGAAGTGAGAGGTAAGAATAGTTATCGTTTAATCACGAGGCCGGATATACGCTATTGGATTCGATTTTATGCAAAACTTGCGATTAATGCGATAAAAAGTAAAAGTATTAGAGTTTAAATATACGAGAGAGACTCGACAGAGCAACTGAGTTCGTCATCTACCAATTTTTTATTATTCCATCACACAGGTATTGCATGAAATTGAGTCTAATAGTGTATAGTCTTTATACTTATTTGATATTTGTAATATAATACAATATTAATAGGACAAGAAAGTTTATATATTAATTTTGCCTTTTATGATTTTACCTATTAAATGTTCATATAATTTAAAATAAGTATCTACAAGAGAGACTTATAAATTTATGTTGGCCTTAAGTAGTTTTGTAACCGTATATCAAGATCCGTTTGAACTGTACCTCGGATTTTACTGATAAAGTAACCAGTTGAATATGTTATCTAAAATTGCGCAAACCTCCACGCTTTTAGTGAATTGTATTATTTATAAGAACTCTACAGGAAATTAAACAAGGTGATAGTTTTTTTTTTTAGTTATTTTTCTTATACAGTTTTAAAGATAATTAATTCAAATTCAGAACGTATAATACTTTTAACAGTGCCCATTAAAAAAGCCGCCATCAATATGCCGCAGACTAGTATCATGAAGCGGAACAGGTTGCTGGATGACATAGAGAGTCACAGCGTCCTGTGAATGCCCTCGGATACTATGCCTACCATGACAAACTACAAGCTGACTTTCAACATCCTTTTTCCAGAAAGAGATGAGTGGGATCGGAATAAAACCGACCTACTGAGGGCAGACAGTTGCTGGTTTACAGACGGCTTCAAAACTCCTGAGGGAACAGGAGCCGGTATACATAGCTATAGGCCAAGGATGAGGATATCCTCAAACCCAGATACTAATGCAACTATTCTTCAGGCCGAGGTTCATGCCATTGAACTGTGTGCATCTTACACGCAGATCAATTAAAATTTTTCAGATAGCCAAGCAGCTATAAAAGCTCTTGGCTCCTACTGCTTAACTCCAAAACGGTATGGAACTGTCAGAAGGCTCTAAATCATTTGAGCAAAAACAACAAAGTCACTCTGGTCTGGATACCCGGCCACTCTGGTATGGAAGGTAACCAAATAGCCGACTTCTTGGCCAGTGAAGGAGCAGGATCACGAATCATCGGACTAGAACCAATACTTGGCACATCTTCAAGTACTGCTAAGATCGCTATATCAACCTGGGCTGAGAGGAAAACTCTCCAGTATTGGCAAGAGTTACCAGGATTAGTTCATTCTAAGGCCCCTTGAAATCAAGAACTAAGAAACTTTTAGAATTAAACAGGATAAACCTGAAAATTCTAACAGGCCTATATACCGGGCACTGCCAATTAAACTATCATCTGCATAAACTCCGCCTAGCGGAAAACGCTGAGTGCCGTCTGTGCTTGGAGGATGAGAAGGCAGACCACGTCTTATGCATCTGTCCCGCTGTGGAGAGGATCCGATTCTCAATATTTGGCAAAAGGGCAACTGCTGCCAGAGGATCTGGACACATTCTCACCCAATAAAGTTATCAGTTTCATTAAGAGACTGAGCTTACTGGGTGAGATATAAATTGGAGTGAGGCACAATAGGCCTGCTAATGGCCGCATTATAACCTAACCTAACCCATTAAACAACGTTATTAACTTTTAAAACAATCTACAGGGTCCTATTTATTTTGGAGTCATCCCCCTTTAGGCCCCCAAAATATTTTTACGACACTGACTAAGTTTGGGACTAAAATCTAATTTACTGTTTTCTTCTTAAACCTTCCACTCTCTTAATGTCTTTCATTATTTTATACGATTTAGAAGTTATTTGGCAAAAAAATAAAATTATGTTTTGTTTTAAAGATAATTTAACCAAATTCAGTACATACTATGTATAGTACTTTTGTCCACGACTATTAAATAATGTACTCATTATGTACGTGTTTCCTCAAGGATAATGCTATCCATTATTCCTTGCAGTAAATAATGATTTGATTATTCACTAGCGAATGAGGTCAGTCAGTTGTTTATAAGAAATCACGTTAGTGACTTTACTAAAAATTTAAAATGTCAAAATTGTAACAACCAAAAAACAAGTGTGGTCTCTCTAAGTTTTCTAGGAAGCACTCAAATGGTACACGCCGAAGAGGTACTTTAATGAACACTCAAAAACTACATTAGTAAGTTTTTTTCAAAGCATCATCTATTAGCAATACGCAGCAATCTCCAACATTGTTTTTGAAACCATTTACCTACGTGCCTACAAACTGTATTATTTTATTAGTATGCCATGACAATGTGTCAATGCGTAATTTTGTTTATTGATCTGAGACGACAAAATTTGTGCGTCATATTTATCTCTATCTTTTAAAAAAATAAATTGTTAATATTAAATAAATTTTGTTAAATAAAGCTATAAGGCTTAAAATTTTGTTTTGTAAAATAGAGCTAAAAATTTATATAGTCGTGGACAAAGTATAGTATTCTACTCGCATATAATGGCTATTATTCACATTATTCACTACCATTAATTTTTTTTGTATCTCTTACAGTTACCGTGTTACCTTATACAAACATCGAAATTTGCCCACCCTGTATAGTTGTTTTACTAATAAAATTATTTTCACCACACTTGTGTGACTCGTTTTATGGTGCACCTTGTATAATGAAAACAAATATAATAATGTAAAAAAGTTAGTGATTATTTGTTATACACTGAAATTAAAATTCATAAAAACTTAGTTGAATTTTGAACCAATATTCTCTGTCATGCAGCCTAATCGACGAACAGTAACGTTAGGTGATTTATGCCACCATGTATACCTTGGAAATCTAGAAACACGTGCCACTTTTTTTCTTGTTGATAATTATTTGTGAAGAGCTATCTACTACACTATTTTAGGATTACCGAATGGACAAGAAAATATTAGAATTTCTTTCAGAATACAAAAAAAATCACACCAATTATAACTGCCTTACCATTCGTACTAATAAACAACCGATATTTGCAATCTTCGTCACATCGGATTTGACGATATTCGAGCAAAAACCTGACATCTGCAAGCAACAAATCCCCGTTGATCCCACTTTGTGTAATCCTATTTGCATATATGATGTCGAATGCAACAGCCATACTAAACAGACGTAAATAAATAATCCTCAAAATTTCTTGCAGTGGTAAGATAAATCTGACATTTAGTTGACAAAGTTTATTCATATTTATTTTAAAGATAATTCGAGATTCGAGTTATACAGGGCGTTTCACCTATTTTTTAGCTTGTTCCAGTACCCATAATAAAATGTTATTGCGATATTTCCAAATTTAGACTTTTTGCCAACTTTTTCGGAATCTGGCCCACATGCAATGGCTTAATTGAGAACATTTATATGCAGACTGAACAAAATTCAATTTTGGTATTTTACGTTTAACAATGAGCGCGAGGAAGACAATACAATGCTAATAATTATAAGTATATAATAAGGATAGAAACAGTCAAGAAATCAAATTACATGGGTAGAATATGAGTAAGACCTAATTATTAAAATGCATATGCAGTTCTTGAAATAAAATATGTGTACGAAGCATTGTCACATGACAGATTGCTACAATATACTTGTGCATGCGCCCAAATTACGTTTTTCACACTATGAATGCACTTTCTATAATTTAAGTCATAAGGCATATGGTACGTGTACCTTTACTTCTTGATTGTTGTATTCGAATGGCCCACACTTGTACTTTCGTACTGGTATGAACCGTGCGATTTCAAAAATTTTCAATGCAATCATCATAGCATTACACCTTTTACGTTTTATTTTTCGTTTGCTTGCATGTTATACATATTTAAAATAAAACTTGCGACAGGTATTATAGTATTCATCCAAAGGCAGTTTCCCCGTCACACAAACACGATTAGAAAATAAATCGTTCGTAAATGATAATTTTTAGGTGGCGCTATGGACGTAATCAGATGTTGCAACATTTATCATCCAAAACAGACAACAAATCATTCCAGAACACTAAGCACTTAGCTGGCACAAATTAATAACAGGCTAAGAGCTCTTTACCACAGGAATGATTAAATGGCGATTACCCTAAACTCCTTGTGACCTAAACATAAATGGTTTCCCATAAACCGCCCGCTGGTTGTATTTTCGTATATATCTTCCCGTTTCTGTTGATTCCATAGAAATAATTGAAGGCAATAAATAAACAGGGTGGATGCAACTTGTGCACATTTCAAGAGTACTTTCAATGAAACAAAAAATTTCTTATTTATACAATATAATGACTTAAAATTATCTACCTAACGCTTGGAAACGTGGAATACTTAAATAGGTTGTTATAGTCTTTATAATTTAATATCGTCGCATGAGAATTACATGGTTCTAAGTAACAATTCACTGTTTTTACAGGAGAACGAATTTAAGATTACAGTCTCTAGAAAAGTCACTAGGTCCATTTTTATATGCGGAATGTATGGAATGATGTTATTTAGTATTTGCTTGACATTATACATATAAAATGCTTTAATGCTATTTAATTGTAGCAATTATAGGAAAATTAGCTAACCTTTGTACTTAGAACCATATGCATCTGTAAAGCATACTTTAGTATAAAAAAATGCAAATTGTATTATAAATTTTAGTAATTTTATTCATTTAAGAGGCAGTAGAAAATGTCTAAAAATAAATATTCGTTCTTTGTTATTTAAAATAGTAACGAAAAACATAGATTGCAACACATAATTACTTAGGATTATAACAAAATGAAGTTAATGGCACTATCTTTCATTCAATAGTGAAATATCCTAGCCAGAAAGATTCAGAAAAATATTTACAGTAGGTTGTGATAAAAAATTTCTATTTTGAGAAAAATTTACGGTTTTCATGCGTTGATATGTCTTTCTCTTACTGAAAAGTTAAAGCGGCGCCTTCCACACCTCTAATAAAATTTAAATTTCCAATTTTTTCAGTATTTTACTAATCTGAAAGAGACAAAAAGATTGGGATACCGCTTAGCTGTAGATTTTTTATGTCAAACTAAGTCGATTTAACCCAAAAAGCAAGGGTCTAACGTTTTTCGTTTACAAGTGTTAGCGATAAAATTTTATATTAATTTTTGGTCTCTATTTTGGCGACTATGATATTGTACCGATTTCAAATTTGGTAAGGGTAGGTTTTTGAGGTTGATAATTACAATGGTGGTGGTGTATTGCCCAGGTCACAATTTATAGAGGGCGCTGTGACAGTACTTTTCTCTAGACTACACTAAACCTTGCTGTGGACGTTTTCGAGGCGCCTGCGCATTTAGTTGGTATTTGCGGGAAACTTTATATTCAATTTAGAAGATGTTTTGCGTGTTAGAAAATTGCTATTAGGTATATTATAATTATATAGTGAATGACAACAGGATGTTACTTGTTGTTAGCAAGTTTTCATATTTTATTTTTATTGAAAAAATCTATAAATTATATATGTTTGTTGACTAATGTATATTTATTTATTTTTCTGATTTCCTAAAAAGTTAAAAACAAATTGTTTAACGGCTTAGACAAAAAAATAATAATAAAACCTCATTTTTACGTTAAAAAAATATCTGATGTGACCAGCACATAACTTTCTTATAGCAGTATATATCATCCTGATCTAAAAAAATCATTCTTTAATTATTCACTCACCACAATTAAATTTTAATAGCGTTCCTTGAAATGTGTCATTAAAATTTTTAAATAATTAATTATCAGCGTTATTCGATTCTGTCAATAATAATTCATGTCATATATTTCGATAATTTTTTAATGTTGACATTGGCATTTTTGTAACTAAATTAGACATTTCAAACGTCAAACTGTTAAATTTATCCTAACCCCATTTTATGAGGCCAAATGTGTAAAATATTTCAGTTTACATCAGCTTTATTTAAGTACTTGGAAAATATATTTTATTCGCTTGATATAGTAGACATGATTTATAACCTTTCATTAAAAATACATTTTTTTGTAAAGTCAAATACAAAAAAGTTTGAGTCCCCTGGACAATTTTGCTCATCGTCGAATTTTTCATTGCCTTTGGCCTTTAGAACTAGTGTACCAAATTTGAAAGCTTTATCTCAAAAACTATTCTACAGACATGCGGACAGATTTTTTTTCATAGTTATGATTTTTTTCATTATAAATCGTCGAGATTCGTCCAGAAATGCAATAAAAAAATTTTTTCCCCGAAACTGTACTTTTTTTTTCTTTTCGTTCATTATGTCTCTTCTGGTGGTACCTACGACATTCACCAAATTTAATGTGTCACCTAAAATGTTGTTGACAATCTTAACTGCCAAATTTGGAAAGTCTCCCGTTAGTATTTTTGAGTTATCGCGGATACACACACACGCGCAGGCACACGCACGCACACACACCAACAGACTTCATTCGGAAAATAGTCAGAATGGATTCAGGAGGGTTCAAAACGTATATATCAATCAAAATCTCGAGGTCGAAAAAAATTAAAATTACTATACTTCCTTATATTAGGTATAAGAAAGTAAAAAGTAATACGAGTATTCTCAAAAATATTATGAACATTTTTAAAAACGTCTGGAAAGTCGAAGCAAATAAAAAAAACATCACATAAATTAGATTACCTCCAAATCCAAATGCGAGAATTGCACAGCGGGGGTTATATTGCTGCAAAAACCGCGAACACACAACTGCTCCCTTCGACTTTTTTCAGGGTCGAAGTCACGATGTGAACTCGAGAGTCGTCAGACAGTAAAACCCGCTACGTTTGTCACTTGTTACTGACCTCGGTGTTTTTAAATTGTTAGGTATTAAATATTATATTCATCCACATTGAAAAATTAAAAACTAGTACAACTTTCTTGGAAATGGAAAATGGTTAATACGTAAATAAAAATACTCCAAATTTTGTTTGGTTACAATCATTGACCTATAAACGTTGGGTCTTAAGTGGAACACCCAGTACGTTTATATTTTTCCCAATCGAGAAAATTTATCTTTATCTGCCTACCTTGTTTTTATTTTACGGCTCACAAATAATGCGAGGAAATCAAGTGAGCACGTACTCTCCTTTATGTGGTCTTTTTTAAAGGATTTATCCTCGGATTTATCAGCAAGAACATTCATGAATACGTGTTGAAAATAATAAAATTTTTCCACGTAATCATAAAAATGTAGTTAAATATTGTTCTTTTTTTTCAGGACATTTTCTGTAAAATTTGAATATCACTTTACGGCCATACGACTAGCGTGCGTAATAACGATGCTGATAATATTCAAAAAGAAAATATATACTTAATAATGCTGCTATGTTCAGAATGAATTTTTGAAATCACCAATTTGTATATCTAGTAAAATACTGTAATAACGTACACGACTCACGGTTTTGTACATACAAAATGAGGTACCAAAAATTAAATTGTCCTTTTGACAACATAAAACAGTACGGCAGGATACAGCTTCTCACAAAACAATAATTCTGATTCACGCCAATAAACTTAGAGGCTTTATAAGCGCTCGGAAGAAACTGATACCAATTTTTAAGGTTGTTCTATTTACATTTTTTTGTACACATGTACAAATTTTCCAGAAAAAAAGTGAACCTGCTGAATCTGAAATGTAATCAGAGCGACCGAACAAAGCAATACCCAGTTTTGACAAGAATTTCATCTGGTGTTTTATAGCATTTTATTCACCCTGAATACATCTAGTTTGTTAGAAGCTCAGATAGTATTTATATTAAGTTGTGGTTGTTCCAATTGTGATTATAATGGTTATTTGACACAAAGTTTCTTCTAAGATACCTCGGGGTCAATCGTGTTCGAAACAGACACGCACAAAATGTAGAAATTTATTCACCAAACACCCAGTCGAGTTGTAGATGCTCTATAGATAAAACCCATAAATCTAAAAAATCAAATACGCTAAAAAAAGTTTTGAAAGGTGATACTCACGAACAGAACAGTAAACCAACTAAGCAGAACAAAGTATTTTGTGTTTCTCCCAAATTGCAACAATCTTCGCAGGAAAAATGAAGTATAGACACGAACAGGCAAGGGCCTCGCAAAGCCCGCACTCAAGCTCACCTATGAAATAAGACATCATGTAAAACATGAAATATTAAAATAGTAACCAAACAAACCACGTGCCATCAACAGTTCATACAACTATCAACCTAACATTACAATAAACAGTTGGTAAACGGCTGTCTCGGCCATTTGCTAGCATCGCGAATAATAACCATTCCGAGTCAAAACGTTCATTAGTGAACTGGCAGGGTGCCAAGGAGTCGACCACAGAGTTAAATCTTGAACATGTGCTTCTTGACGTGAGCTAAGCTCGCCTACAATATAGTGAAGTTTTCCGACCAAGCTTCAGATCAAGTTTTGCTTGAACTTCGACAGCAACAGGGTGAATATAAGTATATACGCCTGTACGAGGGGAATTCGATGAACAGATGAATAATAGTTGGATGATGAACTTACTATTGTTTATTTGTCTTCTCTTATTTTTATTGTTATGAATGCAGATGAAACAATCTAACTAATATTGATATTGAAGTACATTTAAATTTACATCTACATTATTAAAACTAATTAAGACAACGATATTTATTTTCTTTATCGTATGGATTCTCTGCTATGTTCAGAACGATCAAAGAATGGTTCCCGAGCGTTCGTTCAGGTAAGGTGTTGCAATGCTGATGGTTTTTGTCCCAGAAACGGCTAACTTCTAACACACCATTAGAAAGATATTTTTGTTATAAACATTTTCTTGAATAGTAACAACAAACGTAACAACTTTTGAGTTAGTTAAATTTCCTAAAGAAATTATTTAAAATATTGACCTCGGATCTCTACACCAATTATACGATAGCGTATTAATAACACATGACTGACCATAAAAAAGTGGCTAACTGTGAAGTCCAGAGCTTCTATGTCGTTAAAGAAAACCGTGAAGGGGGTTTATAAAATAGGTGCACCATAGGAAAAACGGACAAATTAGGACAATTATTGCTTCTGAGAGTATCTTTGTCAGATCTAATTTTCATTTTACTGCTTCAAATGAGTAGGGCCGAGTCAGTAGAAACATACTTGTCGCGAACACCTTGTCCTTCCCTGAAAGTTGGAAAGACCAAATCTTTCGGATAAGGCGTTTGTACTTGCCTCGGAAAGTTGTCTCTTTTCTTGTGATCAGCATCAAATGCGTGTGTCTGGCATCCAGATGGCGCAGGATGCTTCATCGTCTCCTGAGGCGGACGAGTGCGACTTTTGGGACACGAATTCTATTCCAATAATTCGTGTATACCCTTAAAGTACTCTTAAAGCCGGCTCCTATGAACAGCGTAGTTGCGATGGCGATGGACGTCACTTTCTTTGTATAGTTAGAAAATTTCAAATGTAAAGTAACAGTGCCGTAAGCTTGAAAGTGGGGATCAGAGGAATACATAGCACTCGATTTCTGTTGGAAAACAGGCTGTCGCAGGTAGTACTCTCAGGAGCTGGCTTATGAGTATTTTGCAGTTTGCGCTCTAAGGAAGCATAAAGTTTAAAGTCAATCTTATAAAACAGGAGAGGACTTAAGGAGTCGTCCTGGAATATTTCTCTCTTAAATGTCACCGGCTCCGTTGAAACCCGTTGAGCACTTGATGTTATGACAGCAGTTATTCAATGCATATAATTATTAATGTTGTCACCCCGACAGGTCGTTACACAAGCGGCCATGGCACTCTTAGCACATCTTTACTAATTTATCTGTTGAAGGACCGAATCAACATACCCCAAAGATTCTAGCGTAAATGATATCATTATTATTTTTACGTGTTTGCTATCCCCAAAAACACCTCCAACCGTTGATTCGTTGTTTGAATCTCCTGATAATACTAACTACTTTTCACTAATTAATAATTAACAATACCTAATGATAATGACTTAATCAATGACATTAGAAATCATTACTTTAGACTTTAACTAATTTCTTCTTTACTAGCACAATTCCAAACCAGTACTGAGCTTCTAAAACCTTTATGTGCCTTATATATCCATATATGTACAGTCTAGAACTTTCTTGAATATTCCTGACCCTTCTTAAACTATTTTAAATCCTGCTTTATAAGTCCAGAGTACCCTTGCCATTTAATTTAGTTTTAGTACCGGTAACGCCATCTCTGGGCACATTTGGGAATTAACACAATCCATTGGCGTAACATTATTAACATACATCGTTTATTTTAAATTCATCTATTATTTGCAACTTTTTTCACTTTCCTCATGTAGACTACATACAATATTGACGCTTTTAGCAACTTCTACTAGAAAAGTTGGTCGGTCCCCTTTTAATTAGTAAATAATTTTAAGCACAAAAAAAACACCAACAATTTTTACATTAAATGTTAGAGCTACTGGAGCATACACATGGCGCTCTAACATGAGTAAATAATGACAGTTGCAACTACTCGGTCAACGTCCGAGTGCATTTATTATTACCAGTTCAATTTTACTACTATGCTTAGAAGCGGCCAGGCTCAAAAAAAAATTTTTTATCAATTAAACATAATTTTGTTATATCTAAATATACACTCAACGCTCTTCTAGATAATAACAAAAGTAAAAAACTAATAGTTGGAAAAAGTTCTATTGGGTTTTTAATTTTAATTCTCAACATTCCATAAAAATCAAATTAAACAACATCAACAACTTAAAATACAGAGCAACTCATTTATCAAGCCCACAATTCCACAGTGAAAATTTAAAGCTAATAAAAAATCAATACCCAATTTCACTAATTAACAGAATAATAAATAACAATAATAACAGTTTGTCAACTAGATCTTCATCTTCAGATACAAAAATGGATTATACGTTACCATATGTTAACAATCTTTCTGAGAGAGTAACGACGGTACTATCTACGGATAAAATCAATATTGCTTTAAGAGTGAAAATACAATAAAAAAAGAATTACTTTCTAAATTTAAGGGCGAAAACACCAGAAGAATTACAGTCAACTGTCATTTACAAAATACCGTGCAAGGATTGTGAAAAAAGTTATATAGGCCAAACAGGTAAATACTTAAAAACCAGAAAGAAAGAGCACATGAGAGACGTTAAAAACAAAATAAATACAACATCATTGGTACAACACTGTAAATGTTTAAATCACGAATTTAACTTTGATAAAACAACAATAGCAGGTAAGCAGCACAATCTTGAAAAAGAAAATTTCAAGAAATGGTCAATACAAAGAAGATTAAGTCAGTTAATTCAAGGAATTGAGAACTTAAACGCACGTTATTTTAATCTTATTAATAGATTAGGTAAAAAATAACTATAATTTAAAATGTCCTGGAGTGGGTTGGAACCTTTAACGTGAAGATAACACTGACGTAGTTTTCCACGAAACACCAAAACACTATATACTGCATCCGACGCGCGTTTCGCCAATCAAGTTGGTATCATCTGGAGATGAATAAAATTCCTCAGTCAAGTGTAGTATTTAGTGTTTTGATGTTTCGAGGAAAACTACGTAAGTGTTATAATTTAAAATGTATTATTTACAAAATATTAAGCAAATAATCAATCCTTGCTAGTATTGCAAATAACCGTTTTTTTTTTTATCTATGATGGTTTTTATCCCTTCTCGTGTGTTTTGAATACTTTAGCGCTGAGAAAGGATCTCATTCGTGTCATTATCAATAAACACTAAAGCTTCCTATTTTAGATGATATTTTACAAGTTGTTGGCTGTTAAAGTAGAAATTATTTCTTCAATAAAAAACAGAAAAAACTTTATATCCTATTTTTATTTTTAGGAATAAATAATTGTCCATATACCTGGCTGGAAGTCCTCTAAAAATAAAAATAGGAAATAAAACTTCCTATTTTATATAATTTTTATGGTGACCAGGAAAAACTCATAATTAATGTAAATATTGTCGGTTTTCAAGATATTGTCAACGCAGCATATATGCATGTAGTTTTACTAAGTGTGATATGTTAAAATTAGATTTTGAGATGCCCTAAAAAGGTTAATTTAAATATTTTTAATTATTGTTAATATGTTGTTATTTTCAATATTTGTTTATATGTATGTGCATGTGTATTGTGTATGGTATGTAGGTGCATATATCCGTTTATTTACTTATTTTCTTATTGTTTGTTTTACATGTCATATACATATTTTTTAATTTACATTTTTTACATTTCTATACATACATCATAATTTTATATCTTGTAGTGCCTGAGGATGGTAATAAAATTTACCGAAACGTCGGCAAGCTGATGAAGTAGTTTTTCTTAAAATAAGGACCCTTACCCAATAAAACTTTTTCCAACTATTAATAGGCCGGTCTAAAAACTT
Source organism: Rhamnusium bicolor (assembly GCA_029963845.1). NCBI lineage: Eukaryota > Metazoa > Arthropoda > Insecta > Coleoptera > Cerambycidae > Rhamnusium > Rhamnusium bicolor. The sequence goes on along the minus strand of JANEYF010002705.1, from coordinate 33,193 downwards.
TTCTATTAAAAAACTAATGTCAGACAGTACAAATAAATCAGTTGTTATTCAGTCCGTCTAAAGATGGAATGATGTTCATCTGAACGTGGCTAAACATTTAAAAGTTTAATGTAACGTCACGAGAACAAAGCTTTTCATTGTGTCCTAAAATTGTAACAAAGTTTCAAGTTAAATTCACGGTTATTATAGTCACAGAGGAGTGGCATTATTCCAATAACCTTTTAGATTTTATTGTAATTAAAACCGCCGTCGGCGGTTACCGACACTTAATTGAAAATAAATGATACTCATTTTGCAGATGCACGATATTTATATTTAATAGAGAATCTGGAACGGCGGCGGTGCGTATTGTGAATTTCATGTAACAATTTGCTCGTTGGGTTTTTCAGTGTTTTAATTAATTCTGCAGACAATAATGAAATTCGCAATGATCAAATAAACATTTATATAAAAATATTATAAGTGGATATACCTCGTTGTGCCTCGGGCATTATTAATACAGTAAAATATATACAAAGTAATTCAGTTTTAAGTCTCCAAACTTACAAGACGGATTCAAGGCCTAAAATTAACAAAAAAAAAAATCATATAGACATCCCATAAAAATGCCCCGCTACAGAGATACAGAGAATTAAATTTTAAGATTTAATTTTTGTTTTTTAAATAATTTATAATTAAATCTAGTTACCTTTTTTAAATTTTGTATTTAACAACTAAATATAAAAACGTGCGGTATCTCAGTCCAAGCCTCTTGGATTAGAAGCCGAAGATCAGTCAAATGAATCGAGGTATGGGGCAAATGTCCCACTCTACTACAAATCATATAATAATAATAATAATAATAATAATAACAATAATAATTCTCTCCGTCTGCTTAGGGCACACGATTCTAGCATCTACAGTCACTAACCCTGCGGGATGTGGGGAGTGGCTGTAGCTAATGTGACTCCCGTGAGGCGACGGATGCCACGGGAGGACTGTCCGGCATGGGATATTCCGAAAATAATAATAATAATAATAATAATAATAATAATATCTTTCCGACCCGAGGAATTATAGGCCGATCACCTGCCTTAACTCCTGCTACAAGATATTTACACGTATCTTGTATGCTAGGACGCTGAGGTCTGTTGATCCGGTCTTCCAGCAGATAAACGAACAGCGTGGTGCCAAGAAGGGCATGGCAGGTTGCAAGGACAGACTGCTGATAGACCGCTGTATTACACAGGATTCTGTGCAATACAAGCGGAATCTATCGATGGCCTGGATTGATTACCGCAAGGCATTTGATACAACATCGCATGAGCTGTTGTTGTACTTGCTCGAATGTCTTGCGGTACCAGCACCACTAGTGAGATGCATAGAACAGCTGCTACCGCTCTGGAAGACCCGCTTCACCATAACATCAGGTGCACAGCGGGTCACGACAGGGCAGGTGGCATTTAGGAGAGGAGTTTTCCAGGGTGACTCCCTAAGTCCTCTCCTCTTCTGCATCTCACTGCTGCCGTTGTCTGTTGGGCTCCGCCAAACCCGCGGATATCAATGTGGGCCACCCGGCGACCGGAGGCATAAGGTCACCCATCTATTTTATATGGATGACCTTAAACTTTATGCCTCCGGAGAGCGCGAACTACAAAACGCTCTTAGGGTGGTCGAAGAATATACGCGGGCAATTGGTATGGAGTTCGGGTTGGACAAATGTGCAGTCGTCCACCTCAAGAGAGGACGATGCGGGGGAATTCCCTGAAGATGCGCAGCTCGCAGACGGAAGCATCCTAAGACATCTGGATGCCGGAGAGACCTATACATATCTGGGTGTGCAACAAAGGCACATCCAGGATGTATCACAAATAAAAGATTCTCTCCGCGGCAAGTACAGACACCGCCTCCGAAAGATTTGGTCTTCCGACCTTTCGGGGAATAACAAGATGTCTGCAACTAATATGCTTGCCGTTCCGATTCTGCTCTACTCCTTCGGAGTAGTAAAGTGGAGGGTAGATGAGCTGCGCCAATTAGATAGGGATACCCGCAAGATGATGAATATTCACAGAAGTATTCATCCTAGATCGTCCGTTCCTCGTGTGTACCTCCCACGTCAACGGGGGGGCCGAGGACTCTTGAGCTTGGAGTGTACGCATGGCAGAGTAGTACTGAGTATGGCATGTAACATACTCAGGAGCTCAGATCCCCTCTTGCGGTTCGTAAAACATCACGAAACTGTTTGACATCAGGCGAGGAGGCCGGCGAGGTGCTGATGTTGAGTCAGTCACCGAACTTCAGCCAAATCGTCTGAAAGCCCGAATTAGAGCTGCCGAACAGGAGAAACTGTTTCGGCAGCACGTCGATAAACCCCAGCATGGTGTCTTCTATAAGAACATAGAAACACTGGGTTTATCGACCAGGCTGACCTTCGCCTTTCTAAGGTCAGCAGGGCTTAAGTCGGAGACCGAGGGATTCATTATGGCCTGTCAAGATGGTGTTATCAACACCTTGGTCTACCGTAGCCGCGTGTGGCGTGTAGAGGTTCCTGATATCAATTGCAGGACCTGCCATCAGGCGCCGGAATCGCTCATGCACTTACTATCTGCATGCCCTACATATGCGATTTCGGCCTACATCCACCGACATAACGCGGCTTTACGAGTGTTATACTACCATCTAAGGCACTCGTACGGGGTAGACCAGACACCAGTGCTGCCTTACGTCCCCGGAGATATTGAGTCCGTTGTCGAGAACGAGAAATGCCGGATTTACTGGAACTACTCGTTCCCGACTGTCAGGCTAATCCAAGCCAACAAGCCTGACATAGTCCTCCTCGACCATCAACTCAAGGTGATGTATGTCATCGAGTTCTCGGCACCTGCGGAGAAAAACATCACCTTGAAGGAGGAGGAGAAACGGACCAAATATCGCGATCTCCGGTACGAGCTCCAAGTGCTGTATCCAGGCTACTCGGTCAAAATGGTCGTCCTTATTATCGGTGTACTCGGAGGGATAAAGCCTACGCTGCTCTCGGAACTGAAGATCATACCGGCCTGCCAAAAATCAGCCGAGTGGCTGGCAGGCCAAATGCAGAAGGCGGTCATTCTGGGTTCTCTCCGTCTGCTTAGGGCACATGATTCTGGTATCTACAGTCACTAACCCTGCGGGATGTGGGGAGTGGCTGTAGTTGATGTGCCGGCGCGACTCCCGTGAGGCGTCGGAGGCCACGGGAGGACTGACCGGCATCGGGAAACCGAAAAAAAAAAAAAAAAATATCGTCTTTATTCACTAAAACATACATGTGTTACAAATAATAAACACATTGCAATGGTAATTGTTAAACTGGCAAACCCCGTGGGGGTTTGCCAGTTCCTCTATCGGGCGCGTCCCCTTGCGAATGGGGAAGGCACTGCCACCAGCAGTGTCAGAGGGTAGAGAGGAAATAAAATACTCTCCGTGGAAGAAAAACTGGCACACCGTCCTGCAGGCTAGCAACCTCAGGGTGTGTTCTCGTATAGTGCTGTTAATACCAGACGTAAGAGATATTCAGGCGGACCGGGGCAGCAGGACCCGGATCGGAACTGTCGGGAAGATTTACCTGCAACTGACCCACGCAGACGTCCAGGACAACGAGTACAACGTACAACAGTTCAACGTACTTCGTCGAGTGTGGTCACGCTACCCAACGGTCCTGACTAAAACTGCCAGAAAGCCGGTAAAAAACAATAATTAAAAATTTTAAAAATAACTAGTCTACTTCAAAAAAAATCCCGCATTATACAGTATCTAAAATAAATATTAAAGTGCATATAAAATAAACAATATAATAATTAAGTATAGTGGATAGTGAGTTACCAATAGTAATAGAAACTTTCCGTTCGGTACGGTTTATCCTGTAAGCAAGTGGTGCACATCTGTGAATAAAGTGCAATAAAAGAAGGTCGAGGACCAGTGCCGCAAAACAACCGAATTTACAATGGAACAGAAAATTGATGCCATTCTAGAAATTGTCAGCGAGATAAGAAATGACATCGCAAATATAAAACAGGAATTAAATGATATTAAAGAGGAGAACCAAATGCTAAAGGAAAAACTGACCGAAATGGAAAGAAAAGTGGAATATATCGAAAAACAACAAAAGGCGAGTGATTTAATTTTTTATGGCCTAAATGAAGAACAATATGATACGGATGAAAAAACTGAAAATAAACTAATCAACATCATTAACAACATAGTAGGCGTTCAATTGAAAAAGGAAAATATTACAAAAATACATCGCATGGGTATAAAACCAAAACAAGCAGGAAGTAAAACTAGACCGGTGGTGGCCACATTTGCAGACACGAGACATAAGTATGAAATTTTAAAAAATGCAAAAAATTTAAAAAATTCCGATTTTGCCATTGCCGAAAATTTTACGCAAAAAGTTATGGATGAAAGAAAGCAGCTACTCCCATTTCTCATTAAAGCAAAAGAAGATGGCAAAAAAAGCTTACTTAAAACAAAATAAAATAGTCATCAGCAATAATGAATATACTCTACCCATGATAAAACAGACAACAAATAATTCCAATATGGCAAAAGACAATCCCATGGAAATAGAAGAAAACGCCGAAATAAATATAATCGCGGGCCCTAGTAAGGAACAGAATAATATAAGAAATGTTTCACAACAGAGTTACCCGAAGCCGAGATACAACACACGTCCATCCAATAAAAGCTAGGACACGGATTGTTCTAACAATATAATTATAATGCACCAAAACATACAGTCGCTCCGTAATAAATATGAAGAAGTAAATTTATTTTTAGAAGAATACTCCAAAAATTTCAACAAACACATTGATGTACTATGTATATCTGAACACTGGTTGTATGAAAATGAAGAACAATCCATAAAGTTGACAAATTTTAAGGCCATTTCTTACTTCAGTAGAAAACAATTTGAACGCGGTGGTGTCATAATCTTTGCCAAGTGTAGTGCAGATTTTCAAGACGTGGGTGACATGGTAATCTCTCCTGTTGAGAAAGATTTTGAATATACGCTTGCAATATCCAAAACATTAAACGTTGTTATCATATGCATATATAGGGCTCCCTCTGGTAAGATTGACATATTTTTAAACCTATTTTTTTGATCTGATGAATGAATTACATAGAAGGTATAAAAATTCGAACTTTGTTATTTGTGGAGATTTCAATATCAATTTTAATAGTCAGAATAAAAATCTTGAGGATTTTAACCACATATTAAACATGTTCAATCTAAAAACTACAATCTGTGATCCTACCAGAATAACTAAAACGTCATCCTCAACTATTGATAATATAGTAATTAACTCTAATCTTGCATACTCGGTAGAAACATTAGAAATCGGGATCTCTGATCATAATGCTCAAATTATATTTGTAAATAGCGGCACTGCAACAAGGCCTAATCAGAATGTAACTGAAAGAAAAAGAAATTTTAGTGCATCTAACCAAAAAAAGTTTTCAGAACTTATATATAAAGTAAAATGGGATACATTGTATGAAATTAATGACACTAACAGAGCATTTAACACATTTTATCAACATTTCAACGAAGTATTTGAAAAAGCTTTTCCTTTAAAAAAACAGTAAACATCGATGTACGCCAGTTTATAGAGGATGGGTCACTAAAGGTATTAAAATCTCATGTAAAAATAAAAGATTTTTATTCACATTAAAAAAATATACTGATAATGCGAATATATTAAGTTTTGTTAACAGTTATTCTACTATACTAAAAAAAGTTATTTACCATGCAAAACAAAATTATTTTAAAAATAAGATAGTAAATTCAGACAATAAAATTAAATCAACTTGGAAAGTAGTTAAACACTTTACTAGTATGGATGAGGGCAGTGGAAAAAAACGAGAATATGGCTATTAAAATAAATAACGATATAATTACAGATACTTCTGTAGTGGCAAACGAATTTAAAATACATTTTATTAAAGCTGCAAAATTGGCACTACCTATTGTTAAATCAAAAAAATCAAGCGAAAATTATATCAATAATATGACAATTAACAACGCAAACCAATTTCATTTTGCACAGGTTACAAGTTGTGAAGTAAGAAAAGCGATATGCTCATTAAAACCAAAGATGTCCACTGGTTACGATGATATTCCAATAACTATAATACAAAAAAATGTGGACGCCTTAACTAAACCCTTGGAGTATCTAATTAACTTGTCCTTGGCAAATGGAATTTTTCCACAATCTCTAATTTCGGTAACAAAGCCCCTCTATAAAAAAGGAGACAAGTCACTTACTAACAACTATCGAGGTATATCTTTATTGCCATCGTTTTCCAAGTTTCTAGAATATGTAGTGAAAAATCAACTAGTAACTCATTTGAATAGTAATCACATTTTAAATAATTATCAGTTTGGTTTTCGAGAAAACTGCAATACGATAGATGCAGCTTTTAACTTAATAGAAAATATCAATACATGCTTGGAGAATAGAGAGATACCATTAGGTATTTTTTGTGACTTGTCCAAAGCATTTGATTGTGTTGATCATCAAATATTACTTAAAAAACTGGAATATTATGGCATACATGGTAGCGAAAATAACTGGTTTAAAACATATTTACTCGAACGACAAATGTGTGTTGAAATAACCGAGACAAACAACGACGTAATAAAAAAACTTATTCTGATTTTGCTGTGGTTGAGAGTGGAGTTCCACAAGGATCTATTCTGGGGCCAACATTATTCTTGATATATACTAATGATATAGTACCAAATTTTCCAGACACAAAACTTTCATTATTTGCAGACGATACTAGTATAATAATACACGATGATAATAGAAACAATTTAATAAAAAATGCACAAACTTTACTAGAGAATATATCAGACTGGTTCCTTGCGAACAGACTTGCTCTCAATTGCAGTAAAACAAATAACGTAACCTTCCAACTACAAGGCGAAACAGACATTACTCTTAAACTAAATAATGAAGAAATACAACCTGCTAGCTTTACCAAATTCCTGGGCATCTATATTGACTCACAATTGAATTGGTCAGTACATATAACTAACCTAAAGGCGAAATTAAGCAAAGCTATATATGCTATACTAACGATTAAAAAAAATGTTGATTTTGCCTTAGCAAAAATAGTGTATTTTGCGTACTTTCAGAGTTTGCTACAATATGGAATTGAACTTTGGGGTGGAGCTAGCAATTCTGAACAGATATTTTTGATACAAAAAAAAGCAATTAGGGTATTATGTGATTTACCTCCTAGAGAATCCTGTAGAAACTATTTTAAAAAGATAAAAATATTTACACTAACCAACTTATATATTTACAGACTTGCTATTTTAATTCATAAAAATAAAGATTCTCTTACTACACCAAGTAACATACATAACTATCCGACTCGACACCAAGATTACTTATTACCAAAATATAATTATACTAGAACCAGAAAGGGGCCCCTATATTCTGGAATAAAAATTTACAATAAATTACCAGAACATCTAAAATCATTAAACTCTAAAGCTTTTAAACGTAAAATAAAAAGAATTTTACACGAGCATGAATTCTATAACTTAAATGAATATTTCGTAGCCGAAATTTAAAACAGGAAGAGGTTATCATGGTTTTCTCATGTTTTTTTTCTTTTTTTTCGTTTGTCTATCTCAAAAATTCATTACGTTTGACGTGTATAATAAAAGTGCTTTAAACGGCAAAATATATATTTGTATGTCTGTATATATTATGTGTATATAACTTAATTAGATTAATTATAACTGTATTATTAGGATCACTCGCTCAGTTGTAGCTTACTCCATTTATATGCATTTACATATATATTTGTATGTCTGTATATATTATGTGTATATAACTTAATTAGATTAATTATAACTGTATTATTAGGATCACTCACCCAGTTGTAGCTTACTTCATTTATATGCATTTACATATATATTTGTATGTCTGTATATATTATGTGTATATAACTTAATTAGATTAATTATAACTGTATTATTAGGATCACTCGCCCAGTTGTAGCTTACTTCATTTATATGCATTTACATATATATATTTGTATGTCTGTATATATTATGTGTATATAACTTAATTAGATTAATTATAACTGTATTATTAGGATCACTCGCTCAGTTGTAGCTTACTTCATTTATATGCATTTACTGTCTGCATATAGAAACTATGTTATAGCTATTTGTTTGTTATTAGTCTATTAGGCGTATAACTGGGTATGTATCTAATATAATATGACCATATATATATATTATAAAAAAAAAATCTATTTTTCCCTACACCTTTGAGTAGGTTCTTTATTGTTACATTATAAATTGTGTTTATTTTCACCACTATTTTTTGTATTTATGGTAATAATGATGGGAAATAAATGTTTACTTACTTACTTACTACTATTGGAAGGACAAGAAGACAATGGCCGTAATCAAGAACCTACAGAGGCCAATCTGTCACAGTCGCATAGAAATAGGAGAGAGAGACAGAATCTGGAAGAGGCTGCTCCTCAAGCACAGCTGCCTGAGGCCACCCTTCCGGGTACATCGAGAGGTAGAAAGCGGTTTAAGTGGACGGATGACATAAATGAATTCCTTTACCGCTCCTATCTCCTCATTACTAAATTTGAAACATCAAGAAATCCGTACGGGACAGAGCTGCATAGAACAGTAATAGAAAGATATCCGGAATTGGCCGGTAAGACCATGCAGAATATCTTAGACCAGCGACGAATCCTTTTTACCAAGAACCGAATCAAACCGGAAACGATTGATCGTATTAGAACGGAGGTAGCCAGAGAGTTGGGACTGGCAACAGACATGATTGAAGAAGAGATACCACCAGGCCATAGTGAACTTCCTGAAGAAGAACGTGCCACCTACGATGCATTTATTCATTTCCACACTCTATACAATGGCATTGAGCCTACAAGAATGCCGCGCCTGCCTAAACTCAGATCTAATAAAAACACCAAGCAAATAGTTGCCATAATAAATAGGATAGTCGAACAACAATTACCAGACATTGAAAATATTGTAGATCTTCACAGTATTATATATACTGCTGCAGTCACTATACTGCACCTACATAATCAAGACCCATTAAAGGACACCGTACAGAAGCAGAGAAAGAAAATTCCAGCGTGGGAGATCCGTCTCACCAAGAAGATAGAGGGATATAGGAAGGAACTGGGAAAAGTAACACAGTACAGTCGACAAACTATTCCCAAGCCCAAACTTGCCCGCGACTCAAAGGCTATCTGCAGAAAGTACTATGATGCCGAGAATACCAGTACTGCTGAAGTGCTTGACTTAATAAGACAAAAACTGCAAGCCACCACTAAACGGCTGCGCCGATATAAGGAGAGCAATAAGCGAAAGTTACAAAACCAACTCTTCGCAACGAACCAGAAGCAGTTTTATAGAGACTTGAAGCGGCAACCTGTAGCCAATGCACAGCAACCAGACAACCGACCACAACAGAACGCCGATATGCTCATTTTCTGGTCTGAGATATGGGAGAGGCCACAAGAGCACAATCATAGAGCTACATGGATTAAAGATGAGAGAAGAAGAACGGAAAAAGTACCAATAATGACAGATCATCAAGTCACTTTGGCGGAGGTGACAAAAGCCATACGTAAAACACATAACTGGAAGGCACCAGGATGTGACAACATCCACAATTATTGGTACAAAGTACTTACCGCCACTCATCAGAAGATCGCCAATTTCTTCTCTCACCTTATCCCTACACCCACAAGACACCACTCTTTTTTACAACTGGTATTACCTATCTCCTACCCAAAACTGAACGGCCACATCCTCACCCAAGCAAACACCGACCTATAACATGCCTCCCTACCATCTACAAACTACTGACATCTGTCATAACGGAGAAGGTGTATAAGCATACCCATAACTTTCAACTGTTAGCGGAGGAGCAAAAAGGTTGCACCAAAAACGCTATGGGTTGCAAGGAGCAAATAGTCATAGACTCGGTGATAACTCAACACGCAAAGAAAACTAAAAACCCTCTTCATGTGGCGTATATTGATTATCAGAAGGCTTTCGATAGTGACCCGCACTCCTGGCTACTAGACGTCCTCAATGTCTATAAAATAGACCTTCATATACAGAAGTTCTTATCTGTTATAATGGCGAGCTGGAACACCAATCTGAAATTGACCCTGTCAGATACAACGACAGAAATTGGAAAAGTACAAATCAAAAGGGGCATATTTCAAGGTGATGCGTTAAGCCCACTTTGGTTCTGCCTTGCGTTGAACCCATTGTCGGAAGCGCTAAAGAGATCCAGTCAAGGTCACTCCATAACATCGGAGAAAGCTTAACACACCTGCTATATATGGACGATCTTAAGATATATGCGGCCACTAGGAAGGAACTCGATAAGTCACTTAAGCTCACTGCCAAATTCTCCAAAGACATCCAGATGGAGTTTGGACTGGACAAGTGCCGGATAAACGCAATGAAGAGGGGGAAATGGGTTGAGGAAACAGCGTACTAAGTAGGCGAGGCAGAAGGAGAAATATCAACTATGGACGAAAATGAGCTGTACAAATACCTGGGGTATGAGCAAACTTATATACTAAAGGAGAAAGTAGTGAAAAGCAGGATAAAGGAGAGGATGCAGGAAAGGATGAGGCAAATTCTAAAGAGTAGTCTGTCAGCCATAAATAAAACAAAAGCAATCAACACCTACGCCATACCGGTGGCTGTATACACATTTGGGACTATTAAATGGACTCAAACAGAGCTCGAAGCTCTTGATAGACAGACTAGGACCTTATTTACGAAATACAGGGCACATCATCCCAAAAGTTCTGTGGTACGTTTCCACTTACCGCGGTCGCAAGGAGGTAGAGGGGTACTAAAATTAGTTACCATGCACGAGAGGCAAACTCGTAACTTGCACAAATATTTCCATGGGAGAGCCGAAACTAGCCGCCTTCATAATGCAATAATATCAGTCGACAATAATCTTACACCCACAAGGCTTAATCTGCCCCTTGCGGATCAGCAAACACGTCACCAGATATATCGGCAAGAAATTGAGCAGTGGTTAGCAAAGCCACTACATGGGGAAGTACCCTAACACTCTTGCTGCAGATCACATTGACCGTAACGCATCGTTCAGCTGGCTTAAATATGGCAACATCTTCGCGGAAACCGAGGGTTTCGTAGTGGCAATATAAGATCGAGTAGTTGCGACCCGAAACTACATGAAATATGTAGTGCGGGACCCCACAGTCACTTCTGATAGATGTCGTGCCTGCTCGACCACAGCTGAATCTATAGAGCACATCATCAGTGGATGCCCGACACTAGCTCCAACTGCGTATACGGGACGGCATGATAACGTTGCCAAAATTGTGCATCAGGCTCTGTTAAGCCAAGTAAATTGCAACTATTGCCCTGTGCCTTATTACACTTATCAACCTGCATCTGTAATTGAAACTGACAATCATATCCTTTACTGGAACAGAACTATCCACACAGACAGGCACATACCAAATAACAGGCCCGACATAGTGTTCACAAACAGACAAACGCGGCAAACCTACCTTATTGACATAACAATTCCACTGCCTGAAAACATAGAGAAGAAATACAGGGAAAAAATCTCAAAGTACTTACCCCTGGCAGAAGAGGTAAAGGCTATGTGGCGACAGGAAGAATTGAACATAATACCAATAGTGATTGGGGCCACAGGAGAGATACCAGTCACACTTAAGCCTGCTCTAGTCGCTTTAGAAATAAAAGGAAACGCCTATATTACGATGCAAAAGGCAGTTTTGATTGATACATGCAGCCTGACCCGTGCGTTTCTCAACCAAATGCAATAGAGAGGAACTCAAGTTGCCCCCAGGGGGTCCTTGGGAACTGTAATTACTTGCCAGAAATGACAATGAATCCGCATCAAATAATAAATATATCGTCTTTATTCACTAAAACATACATGTGTTACAAATAATAAACACATTGCAATGGTAATTGTTTCTCCCAAAATGTGGCGAAGTCTAGCTGTTAGTAGCCATTCTATTTAACACCATGTTAATAGATAAATGTACAGGGTGTCTCTAAAGTCTTCATCAGATTCGAAAGTGCTATAGCTTCAAAACTTTTAACCGTATTTGAATGAACCGCCTACAGTTCGAAAGAGGAAGTGGCAAAGTTTCGTTTGGTTGCCATAAGATGTCGCTAGAGTGTGCGGAATGACTGCCTTCGCTCAATGTTGTTCTTCATGGCGCGTCAGCCGCAGAATGCGTTTTGTGTTCTTCGGTTTCACAAGTGCGAATCTGTTATAACTGTGCAACGTGATTTTCGCAGAAAATTCGGCACTGCAGCTCCTCCTTCCCAGAGCATTCGAAGGGGGTATCGCACTTTTCAAGAGAAGGGGTGCTTATATGCCGCAAAACGCTCGGGTCGTCTCAGCACATCTGAGGAAAACGTTGAGCGTATTCGACAGTCGTTCACTTGCAGTCAGCAAAAATCGAAACCACAAGCAAGTCGAACGCTTGGTATTCCCCATCAAACAATTTGGAAAGTGTTACGACGACGTTTAGCACTAAAACCGTACAGAATTCAACTTCTGCAAGCACTTCATAAAGAGGATAAGGAAAAACGCATTGAGTTTTGCCACTTCATTCTGGAGAGGGAAGAGGATGAAGATTTCCTGCTGCACTCGGTTTTCAGTGACAAGGCAACGTTCCATTTGTCTGGAAAAGTTAACAAACAATGTTAGAATTTGGCGCATGCAACAGCCGCACGATATCGTGGAATATGAAAGAGATTCCCTAAAGTTAATGTGTTGTGTGCGGTTTCGTGAGAAAAAAGTATATGGCCCATTTTTTTCGCAGAGAACACTGTCACCGGAAACTCATACATTCTGATGTTGAGGGATTGGCTTTTTTCCTCAATTGCAGGAATATATGGAAGATTTCATTTTCCAGCAAAATGGTGTGCCGCCGCACTGGCACGTCACAGTGAGAGATTTTTAAACAACACAGTTCCTCAAAGCTGAGTGGGTGAAATGGGCCTCAACATTCGGCACATCACTATTGGCCACCTCGTTCCCCCCGACCTAACAGTATGCGATTTCTTTTTGGGAGTTCATAAAAATTTGGTATACGTGCCTCCCCTACCGAACACTTTGGTTGAACTGAAGACACGATTCTGTGACGGCAGACATGCTACGTAACGAATGGGAAGAATTCGTCTATCGGCTTGATATGTGCCATGTAGCCGGACGAGGCCACATTGAACATTTGTGAACATGTTATTGAAAATTTCATGTAACTTCACTTATTTTGTTTCTTTGAAAAATTAATGTCTTTTACTTTTCGAATAAATCTTTCAATCACACAGATTGGGTGGCCGTGCGAATTATGAAAACAGCATTCGCTCCTTGTAAAAAGTCTTTTGTAACCTTTGACGTATGAAGACTGGCATTATCCTGCTGGAAAATTGGATTAATCAGTCCTTGTAGGTAAAGCAATGCAACGGGTTCCAACACTTCTGTTCTGTAATCATCAGCATTCAGGTTACCCCAAATGATGACCGACAGTGACCTACTGCCATAATATATCCCTCTCCAAACCATCACACTTTGGGTAAGAACTTCCTGACTTTCAACAGCGAATTCCGAATTTTATCGTTCTTCATGTCGACGTTTCACACTGCTACCTTCGCTATGGTCCCTCTAACAAAATCGAGACTCATCATTGAACACTGTTTAATCCATTCTTGTCTCTCATTATACCATGCCAACTTGAGGGGAGCGATGGTGTGGAGTGAAAGGTAGGTATAAAAACGGGAGGTAGGAATTAATACCAAAACTTCTAATTCGGCTTGAATAACATATTCGACCCAACATTCCTATCCACTGATTCTCCACAGCTTGCATCGTGGAAAACCTATATCGTAGGGCTAAAAGTTTGTATGTGGCATTCTTTCTGATGCATGGTTATATGGAGTCCGAATCCGCGTTGTCACTCGTGTCGATTTTCCTCTGACTACCTTGACCATCATTTTAATACCGTTACTACATTAGACCCACACGATTGGCAATATTCTTTAAAGACAACCCTATTTCCGTCATACCGATTATTCGGCCTTGTTCAGTCACTTAAGTAATGAAAATTAACTCTTCTACGAATTCTAGCTATTTCTAAAGGTGTTTAAAACTCAAAGGATGACGGTGACATTAAACTGATCCAAATTTGTCAATTTCCAATAAAATGGCATTGAAATAATCAACCTTTAAAATAAAAAAAGTACAAAAAAGGTCAGTAAATGTAATTTCTTGCTTAAATTTTAATCGCCTAGAAAATGGTGAGAAAAATCCAATGCAGTTTTGAAGGAAGTTAAAAGAAATTAGCGGTCTCATTGAGTTTTATGAAAAGAATTTAGACAGAAATTTCTCCACATAAAACATTTTTTATTTATTTTTGCGTACCGCAAAGGTTAAATCATAACTCAAAGTCAAAGTGAAGGTTGTGAAAGCATAAAATTTAGGTGAAAATGAAATTTAAAAGTTTTCTAGTCCGGCACACCTCTAAGCTTTCAAATATGAAAAAGGAAGAAAAGCATAAAACAAATGCTTTGGTAAACTAAGTCATGTCATTAAACATGAGTGCACATTAAAAAAAAAAAGTAAGTATTAGACAATATTTTTAACTCACCTACATGCTCAAGATAATTATACAAACGTACCTGCAACAACAAACAAAAAATAAGTACAAACAAACAGAACAATAAACAGAAATTGAAAATGGTTTGATACGCATATACAATAGTAGGTAGGTATTTATTAAAAACAATATTTTAAAAATTAACCACTTATTTTTGGTACTATATTTATTTTAGCGATGATTTGTAATACCAAACACGCTTCTTGGTAGAACCAGATTATTTACACCATAGACAGTCAGTCGCGGTACATATATGTTTATTGCTCGTAAAAGCAAAGCTATCTTTAAAATAGTTCGTCTTAAGCCTTGGTTTGTAGAGGCTTAGTTTGTTAGGAAAATTGCCGACGGAATTTGTTGACGAAATGCGCAGAAACCTAATGTAATTGGATTAATGCGAACTGCACATACTTCTGACGAACTCGGCTAAATCGGCGACGGACTGCTCTAACAAACCATGCCTTCAGAACCGTCGTCCGTCGCGTAAAACTGCTAACGGTGTTCGTCGATGGAATGCGCAAAAACCAATTGTTGTTAGATTAAAGCGAATTAGGGTACATTTACAACCAATTCGCTACAGGCACAATTTACTGACGGATTGTGAATTGTGCCGAGACAAAATTTAGGTCATTTATAATGAGTTAGAAGCTGCCATCTGTTGAGATTTATTAATATTACGTGTGTGCAAATTCAGTTTGTTTAAATAATTACAATTATTTTAACATAACTTCTAAAAACATCATATTTTCTAATACTAAAAGATCTAATCTTCCAACTCAAATCACAAACCGACTTTAAATATAAACAATAAATTTGTATCGTAGTACGCATGCGCAATTTGAAATTCGTGCCGCAATTGAATTGAATATTTGCGATTTGCAAGCATCCAATTCAAACCTGAAGTGCAATTCAAGGTCGTGCCGACTTAAAATTTTATTGTAAACAAATACATTCAACCAGATATGCTTAAAACCCAATTTACAATCCACCAGCAGATTGTGCCCGTACCGAATTGGTTGTAAATGTACCCTTATGCATACTTTCGACGAATTCCGTCAGTAATTTACGCGAAGGACTGCTCTAACAAACCAAGGCTTTACTCTGGCACCTCTCTGTGCGTTTGGCTACCAATTTATGAGCGATAAACTTTTATACTCGTATAGCGGCTGACTATCTAGGGTCTAAATAATCTTTAGTAGAATTGATCCCCAATTAACCAAACTTGGGCAGTATGTTTTGTGGTTAAAACCTGGACACTAACTTTTTCTGCATCGTGAATAAATGGATATTTTTAAACAATTATGTTCATCGAATAATGAATACTTATAAAGAAATTAAAGTAAACCATAATTTGGCATTCCTGCAACATAATATTTTCCTTTTCTTAGAATAATAAATCAAATAATTTTATCACTAAAACCTGATTTTTCTGCCTTAGATTAACTAAACTCGCACAGTTAGAATTAGATTTTTTCAAAGTAACATATACTTTCGAAGTGGTTGTAGTAATAATTCCTTTATGTTTTAAAATGTTTTCTTAGCCGCCTCTCAAGTTTCCGAAGTAACTCCTAGGATAAATCCTAGGATTTTGTGTTGAGTAAAGAGATACGTGGCCCACATCTAGGGCATCGACAATTCCCTCTCCCATCTTAGCCCGATACAAATTACAAATAAAGTTTCTAACTTGCTCCAGGACGGAATCGACCATCGACCTTCGGTACCGAGTATATATCTACAAGCGCTTTACCCACTCGGCTACCACGACTCAAATGAGTTTACTATTAATAATTGGAATGGCTTGTAGTACGATCGCTTCAATTTAAAAAAAAATTATCACCTGTTAACCACCACCTAGTAAGTTAACTCACGATTAGATAACCGGGTCTAAGAGGCTGACTATGTAAATTTATTTTCTTTAATCTAATAAAACATGAACAAAGGATCTTAAACCCAACTGATAAACAATATTTACATTTCTTCAAGAAATTTAACAAATTCTCCATAAAGCTGAGAAACTAATATTTCCGTTCTGTCAAAACTAACAAATTCGTTCGTTGAAGTGTGTCCCAAATTGTTCGTAATAAGAGGCAAAGAAATACACTTGCATTTTGCCTATTTCTGAAACAGATAGAGCGAAACGAATTGCGCATTCTTGACCTCGTTTTTTTAAGAGAACTTCAATGATTTTGGTGATATCTGACAAAATTGATTTTTCTACTTCTTTTTTCAACTGGCGCTGCTTCTTTAATAGTGGAGTGAGCAGTAGAGGTATTTTGATGAGGTAAACACTTTCTTTGCAACAAAATTTAACGTAAAGTTGGATTTTAGGGAGAAAGATGGTTCCAGCCTCCTTGACTTTTGTCTACAAGACATTTGCATTTGTTATCAATGGAAAGTAGTTGGCCATAGCTTCTAAAATATGCTTATATTGTATACAATACAATGCTTGGGGCTTGTAGGTGGCAAATGTTTTAGTGGGTGCATTAATATTGTAATATATTTTTATTCTTGTGATCGCTAGTTAATAGTTATTTATGATACAAGTGTTAAAAATTACTTTTTATTTTGTGAGTGGAGAAGTTTGCGAAACGAGCGAAAGCGAGTGGAGCAACTCCACGAACAAAATAAAGTCATTTTTAACACGTGTATCATACAATGTTTTTTCTACAAACACCATAAAAAGAACAATAAAGTTTCTTTAAAAATATTTCAAATCCTTTTAATGGTTACCTCATAATTCTAGTAGTTTGTAGGATTTATGAAATAAATAAATCAAGTTTGCCCGTTGTTTGACACATGCTTGTCAAATGTGAAAAACTATTGCAATATGATGAGTTCCAATATTAATTATAGTCCAGAAGGAAGCGAATCGATTCCTCAAGAAATTGAAGAAGCAGCTACAAGGGCAACTTTAGATTTGTTGCCCACAAAATCCAAAAACAATATGAATTAGCATACAAACGCTTTGTGGAATGGTGCCATCGGAACAATGTTGCAGGCAAATACAGTGAAAATGTAATGTTGGCCTATTTCGAGCAAAATTCTAAAATTTGGAAGTCTTCGACGCTTTGGGCACATTTTTCAATGATAAAGGCTATGTTAAATGTCAAGAACAATCAAGATATAAGTAAGTTTTATAAACTCATCGCATTTTTGAAGCGCAAAGGAGAAGGATATCGTCCAAAAAAATCAAAAATTTTTACACGCCAAAATATTGATAAATTTATTGCAGAGGCGCCAGATGACAAGTATTTGATGTTTAAAGTAGCTGCTGTAATGAGTATACTAGGCGCGTGTCGCCGTGAAGAACTTTTTCAAATGAGTTTAAACAATATTGAGGATTTAGGAAATACACTAGTGGTAAACATTTCAGATAGCAAGACTAGAGTTTCAAGAACCTTTACTGTTATTACTGACACTTATATTGACTTATATCATAAGTACTTAGCATTACGTCCAGCTCATGTCAACCACCAACGTCTTTTTATTAAATACACTAAAATATGGATTTGTAGCATAGCATATTTTACCAAGTTTTCCTATATGCTACGAGTGTGCGTCTATCTCAAGAATAAAAGGGGGCACCACATAGTCAAATTTTTTTAAACAGGACACCCTGTATATTTTCGGATATTTGGATAGTTCCTTTCCTCCTCATTATATGATTGTTATATATTCCATCTTTAAATAAGTTATTCAACTAAATGCACCTAAATGCATCAAAAAATAAGTTTGCATTATAAACGATTTTTTAATAATATTAACAATTTAAATACATATAACAACATACAAGTTAGGCAAAAATTATAACAAATGTTCAAAAATTCCACCATTATTTACCAAACAAAGGTTTAATCTTTTTTATGTCATTTTCTCTAATCCGTTGAAACATTTCAGGATTATTATTTAAAACCCCTACTTCCCTGGTAATTTTTTGTTTCAATTTTTCTAAATTATTAGGTCTATCTTTATATATCCTATTTTTAAGTGTACCCCATAAAAAAGTCGAGAGGTGTTAAATCTGGGCTTCGTGGAGGCCATAGTATAGTGCCACTTCTGCATATCCACGTTTGATATTTCTGATTTAAAAACTCAATTACCTCCCTAATTGAGTGACATGGTGCTCCGTCTTGCTGCCAGCTTATCTGCGTAGAAATTTGTAAAGGAAGATCATCTATAAAGTCTTCTATTTCATTTTCTAGTAATTGTTTATATATTCTTCCATTTAAACCACCTTCGTAAAAAATCGGCCCAAAAATTGTATTGTTCAATAATCCACACCAAACCCCTATAGACTGGTGACCTTGTCGCTGAACATCCTTTACTAGTTGGGGATTTTCAGTAGACCAATAATGTTAATTTCGTCTATTAAATAATCCAGATAAAGTAAAATTTGCCTCGTCTGTGAAAAATATGTTTGCAATGAAGCAATCTTATTCTATTCATGCTAATATTTCATTGCAAAAATTCATACGCTTTTCGTAATCGTTATCATTAAATTTTTGAACCACACGAAATTTATATGGTTTACATTTATTTTTCTTGACTACATTTTGAATATATCCGTAGGACATGTCAAAATCTCGGACTGCATCCCTAATAGATTTTGAAGGATGTTCAGTAAATTATAATATAACATTTAGTTCCTCTTCTTCATTTGCAGTATAATTTCTTTTGGTGTTTATGCAACGAACTTGTTCTTCTAAATTTTTTTATAAGGTTAAGTTTTATGTGGGCATCTTCTCTGCGGATATCTTCTTTGGTATAAACGTTTGGCTTTAGTTATACTTCCATTGGAAAGAAAATATACATTTAATATATTATTACATTCTTCTACAGAATACACGGGCATTATTATGCATTTTTATACAAAAAACTCTTTAAAAAGTACTCAAAGCAGAAACATAATCGAAACCGACTAAACTAAATTAAATCATTATTGTTTTATGCATGGCTATCTATGTTGAAAATAATTTAGTTGTAGGTATCCCAAACTTTTAAAAGAATATTACTTATTTATTTGAATAACTCAGTTATTTGAAGATGGAATATATAACAATCTATATATTTATAATGGGGGAGGAAAGAAACTATCCAAATATTTGAAAATACAGGGTGTCCCGTTTAAAAAAAAAATTGACTATGTGGCGCCCCCTTTATATTCTTGAGATAGACGCAAACTCATAGCATATAGGAAAACTTGGTAAAATATGCTACAGACTCACTTTTTAATTTTTGTTCTAGCTATATTTTTAAGCACAAAAAATGGGTTTTGAAAAGTAGAATTTTCAACTGATCACCCTGTACATGTGTGTTTAAACGTTACATTCACCAATACCTTTGGCTCTCTTTGTATTAACTTTGGATGTTATCGAACTCACTAAAATAACCACAAGGTAGATATTTTGTCATATGTCAGACCTATAAATGTATCTTCTAATGTTATTTTAGCAGAGCTGTGTTAAGGCCAATTAGAAATAAAGATTTTTGAAAATGGTGGTTTCTGATTGGTTAAGTTTTAACAGTCCTGTTATAATAATATGAGAGGATACATCTAGGGCTTTATGCATTAACATATTTACGCGGTGACACATCACGTGGAGTCAACCCTGGAATTGATATCATTTATCGCTATCGCCCGATCTCTGGATATGACATATGTTATGGGTTTTCATTGTTTTTACAATCATATAAAATAGATTCATATAAAAAACCAAGATGGGGTGGAAAAACAAATTACGTTATTGTCACTATGACAATGGGACTTTCACCACTGAAAATATTGAAATTCTCTCAAAAAATGAGTGAAGAATTTCGCTCTATCTGTTTCAGAAATATGTAAAACCCCCTGATCACAAACAATTTGGGACACCCTGTAAAGGAACGTTAAGCGTGCAATAAGGTTCATTTTCTTCTTGAAATGGATTACTTGTACAGATCGTGTAATTCTAAACAATTTCATCATGTAGAAAATTTAGTGTTCCATTTCATGAAATGGACAGGAATTCATTTTATAAAAGAAACTCTACAACCTGGAATGACTTCATGAAGTGGATGATAATTTCATAAAAATGTGGGCACGACATATACATACATCAATGGCTGTATCCGCTGTCATGTTTTACATAAATATGTTTTATTTATACGATTCGAATAAATCATTTATATTACACTGCTGATTATTTTAACATTAGGACTATTATCATAAAAACTATTGCTTGTGTTCGTGGCTATTATACGCGATGTAATATGCGTGCTTTTCCCATTTGCTTTGTTTTCTTAAATACCACTTCCTTCGCCGCCTTTGATAAACGATATGCCGTTTTGTCAAGAATAATACTGAGCCGGATTCGTTCGTACGCTATTTTTCTTTCTAAAAACAGTTTATTGGCAGATAAGAGTATTTGGAATGTAATTTTATACTTGACTTCTACCATCTGTTCAGTTTATTGGTACTTGTCGTGACGATAGGGCATTGCTTTAGATTAGTGATGGGATAATTCGAATTAAAAATAATCGGAAAATAACTGGAAATACAGGCCATAAATTATGAAATTCGAATACTAAATTCTGATTACGGAACGAATGAAAACGAATCAAAATAATCGAATTACCGAATCGGTCGAATTACGAATTGAACGATTTTATCTCGATTCGCGGTGTGTCAGCAATAGGCTGGGAATCGCTTTCTCACAATTATTAAACTATATTTCGGAAAAGAAATAATTTAAAACGGCCATGTACTAATGTTTAAAATAAATCAATTAATAACTTATGCGGTAAATTATTAAACAAACAGAAACGCATTTCTTTACTATCAATAAATGATTTCAACTTGCTTGGAAATTAAACTAAATTAAATGAAACTACTTTCCTCTTACCTGATTGAGTAGGTACAAATACAATAAACGATTTATCATAAGAATATTAAACAAACTAAAATTACCTTCAAAAGAAACCGGTTTGAAATAATTATATTAGAAAAAAAATGGTTATTTCAAATGCTAAACTTACAAAAATAAATTTAACTTTGTTTCCAAACGGTTTTAAAAGAAATAAACACAAGTTATCGTATACAGGGTGTATCAAATGAACGAAAACAACATGTAAATCTGATAACAATAAAAAGTTAGTAACGGAAAAATCACTTCGTTACAGTAGAATCCGATTATTGAAATCATCCGATTATGCCTATCACTACTTTAGATGAACAAAAAAAGTTATTTTGTACTATCACGGTGTCCAGTGTTTTCATTTTGTAACTTGTGGCGTTTCTTCACTTAAGGGTGGTAAAATTTTATTTTTGAGGGTGAATGCAATTTCTGACCCTGACGCGAACTACAAATTTAATTATAAGGATATTTAATTTTGTACTTTTGAAGCATGTATGCCACACTAAAATTACTTCCTCAGGAGGCTTGGTTAACGAGCAACGCATCTCTATTATATTACCAAGGGATTTTATAATTATACTAATGGCAATGTTAGAATAAGTATATAGGATATTATGTAATACCCAATAATTATTTTATTACTATTTTTAGACGAGGTGCTAAGAGGATCATCGTATGCAAAATGTGAGTGACGATTTTTGATTTTGGAAATGAGTTTTCTACTGCTGCAACAACATTAAAACGCGTGTTGCCCTCGAAGATTCTGGTCCGTTTGGATTTTTCGAAGTATTTACTTTATTAATAGTAAACGAGAAACTATTATAAATTGAAACAAACTTTTTTTGTATCTGAAGGTCTTTATTGGAGAGTATAGAGTTTGGAGTCTGTCAGACCCCTCTACAAAAGAGGCTGTCACTATAAGGAGTCAGGTATATCCGCATGAGTGTCCCTATTGTTGACAATCCAATTAGAAATGAAATTCTTTATCTTAATTTTAAAAATTAATTTACATCATCGGTTCTCTGATAATCGATAATCAATCTTTATTAGCTAATACTAGAGTCCTCCCTAGCTTTATTTTGAGAGTACATTCGGTCTCAAGTGGTCAGGTAGGTCAAAGTACAAGTAGTTCACTCCTGACAACAGTCAATTCACATCTGATAAACGGCTTCCATTGAAGATACCTCACACTGATGAGAGTGTTCCCACGGTCTTTAAAACAGCCCTCGCACTACTTCTGTCGGCATATATCAAAGGAACGAAAAGTTCGGACGCCTTTGATATCCGCCGACAAATGTTCCCACGGTCTTCAAAATTTTCCCAGGCTCAAGTGCCGCCATACCTACATACCTACTACAGAGTATAGAAGAGTATCTACTTGCGAAGAAATTAGCATATCGTTTATTAAATAATTATTTGGAACAAAATGCCCGGTCAAAGGTTTCTCATTAAAAAAAGGGAAATGTTGAATGTTTTGATAATTTGCAAGTTGGAAGTCTTTTGATATCATATCTTCTTTGGGTTTAAGTCTTGGAATTAATGCTTCATACGAGCTACTATTTCTTCCTTGATACAAAAACATAGCAGTAACATGTGTTGTATTTTTGCCATTAAGAGTTTCCTCATTAAAATCATTGTTATCTATAGCGCCATGTAGAAACAGGGAGGAATTATTAGCAATATTAGTTGGCAAAGGAATACTGTTTTCACTATGATTCTGTATCGATATATATGTCATTGTCAATATTTTTCATTACGTGATAACTACTACAATGGCCCAATCTATTTAATATCATTATGATGTGCTTATTCCTACATAGGTGATGAATAGATTACGCAAGAGATATATGTTTTGGAGTCAATTTTTCCGTTATAGCATGAAATATGTCACTAAAAAATGATTTAGCCTTACGAAGCTTATTGTCTTTTAGTTCTGTACACTTAGCAGAAAGACGATCTCGAAAGAAGATGTTCCACTTCGATGGTAGTGTCATTTTATTCAACGCAATATCGACACAGTTTTCATCAATTAGATAGTATTCACTTAATAGCTCAGACGTTTCAATTTCATCTCTCAAGATTTTTGCGCATTTTCTCAACATTGATTCTGTAGAATCAAGTTCTCGAATGCGCTCTACTGCTTCATTTAAAGGTATATCAGACATTAAACTAATGATGATTTTGATCTGTCCGTTGGGTGAGAAAACAAAAGCTTTTCTCCATATTTTTCTATAAGCATTGATTTTAAAATTCTATTCTCTTCAACAGCATCGTCTACTCCTGTAAGAAGAGACATTTTATGAGAAAGATGTGACAATTCAAAACAGGTAGTTTTAAAATCTTTCTCCATTTCAGTTATGAGTTGATTAAATGCACTTTGAAATACCTCTTCAGGAATTTTAGTTGAGGGACGTCCAGGTTTTTTTACTTGATGATCTTGGTTTTCGCACATAATCCAAATAACAAGTTTTATGATATTTTATTTCTTGTGCAAATAAATCTTTAGATTCATCGGCGGTGCTGATACGAGTAAAAACTTCATCTTGTTTTAGTCTACTTGTGTTAAACAGATTATCGGCCGCACTTAATTCTGATAATTGAAATAATTTACTGTCTTTTTTTTGTCATTTTTTACGCATATTATGCATACATTTTGTATACTTCTCGTTTTACCTCATTGGGATTGACGTTGTGCATCAGTAGATGTCCCAACAGATGCTAAATCATTAGCTTCAACGGACTCTTGCACCTTTTTTTTATATAGATGTTTTTCCCGTTTTCTAATTTTCTCCTCACTAACGTAGCTTGCTAGACAGTTTTTATGCCAAGAAAAACATTGTGTAGGGTAATCGGAGTCAAACAACATATTAAATTTATCCGTTATTTCGTCTTTACGTCTCCGAGCAGCACTTTCAATGGTTTTAAATGTTTCTAATTGTGGATTCTTTACAATACCGTCACACGAATCACAAAACAAACAAAATACCACATTCTCACCGGTTCTTTTACGTTTAACCACTCTTACAGACATTTTTATTAGGATTAAGACTATTAACAGCAACAAACATATATTATATCACATGTAAACTAGAAACTTACGATCATACGAACCCAAACTAACGCTCGTCCGGCCAGACAAACCACATACCAGCATGGACTGGGAGGGGCACGTGGGGTGGGGGTTATACAGAGTAACTGGACCAAGACGGTCAAGGGCAACATCGTTCTTTATGAAGGTTAAACCCTCAGGTAGACAATAAAAAAGACAGAATGCGTCACTCATATTTTGCAAACGAAAATACTCTGAGCACCTGCACTATTTCTAGAAATGCATAAATAAGAAGCAAATAAAATGTGAAGACTTTAAAATGTATAAAAAGGATCGGCTTATTTATGTTAGGTTAGATGTCATGAATGTCATTATGATTATTAAAGTTACAATCAATCTATCAATTTAAAATGTCAAAATAAATATGAGAAATATTTTGAATTATGTAATTGAAATATTTTTATAAATATTATGTTCGTGTTTACAGGCCTCCTGAGGATTTCCGGAAGAAGGAAAGACGATATATATCGGCCTAGGGATTTTCGTTTTTTTGTATTGTAACTGGAGGAAATCAATATATTTTTAAACTCAATA
This sequence comes from Rhamnusium bicolor, assembly GCA_029963845.1. Classification (NCBI taxonomy): domain Eukaryota; kingdom Metazoa; phylum Arthropoda; class Insecta; order Coleoptera; family Cerambycidae; genus Rhamnusium; species Rhamnusium bicolor. The sequence goes on along the minus strand of JANEYF010002705.1, from coordinate 7,927 downwards.
AATTTTTCTTTCTAATACCATGAATACCATTATTTAATCCAATGCAATTTTGCTTCTAGATTGAGTAGTTGTTTTAATAGTTTCTGCGATAAAATGTATTTGAAATGTCGTGTTTGATTTATTATCTATCTAAAACTTCTTTACTAGCGCATTCAGATAAGAATGACAGTATAAAATGTAAGAAATCATAGGTATTTGTTATTGTTATGTTATCATATTAGGTTTGAAAGGATGCTTACGTAATACCCAATAATAATGTTATTATTATTATTTTTTCCCAAAATTATGTGCCAAACTGTTACATTAAGTACAGGGACTCAAAACACAAAGAATGTGGTCAATAAATATGAAAGGACAAAACTGTCCAAAGATGGGGAAAATTATGTTTTTATTGTAAATGAGAAACCAAAAAGGTAGGCATATCAAAATTTTGACAGCATCTATTTTCTGTTTAGGAAACATTCGTTTTTATAAAAGGTGCTCAGGGGGTGTCGCGTATGGGTATTAATAAATATTTTTGTATCCGTCCTTGCTATTAAACATTTGACTTTAATTGTAATAGCTTCCATTTTTAAAAGTTACAACACCCCAAGATGAAATTAGCAGATATTTCGGAATCTATTCCATTCATTTCATAGCGGTGAGCCACTGGAATAGCGCGGGCAAATTCAAACTTAATTAGAGCTTCCTAAAATTTTTAAAAATCGTAAGGCGTGGCCTACGCAGTGAATGCATTACAACTTAAACAGTTTATTATACATATTATGAGGTGATATCACAATTTATTACATTTTTAACAACACATATCTTCTGCGCGTATTTCTCTTTCGCATTGCGCCAATGGCAGCCTATTTTCAGGAAACTGAAGACACTCATCACGATATATTTATGCAGTGATCGACCCTAGTCATAAAAAATGATTAAAAATCATTCAAATTAAAGGAATTAAATTGTTTCTCACATTATCAACACTCTCTTTGATAATAAATAGCAGAAAGTAGATAGAAAGAACAATTCATAATTCAATTTATTAGTTGGGTTGCGGGTTTTTCAGAAGTTAATTCAATATGGCAAAAGAAACATCCCACCACAGTTGTGCCGAAGATGTGGTCTTACACATTTCAAAGCTAAATTTACTGGCACGTCGAGGTAAAGGAATTTCAAAATCTCCTGAATTATCGACCACAAAGGGTTGTGTACTGCCGGCATTGCGGCGAAGTGATATAAATTGAAGTGAAATTTTTAAAAGCCATAAATAAGGCGGTTGTGAGGTCATAGTTTTATTACAGTCTTGGAACGTCCGACGCTTTTTGAAACTTAAGTATGAGTTTATCATTTATCTCAATTTATGTCAGAATAACATTAGCACTCGAATAATAAACAAACAATCAGAAAATATAATGAAGAAACAAATCAGCAAATTAACAAGTAACAAGTATTGTATTACATAACAAGTTACACAGTAGTCTAAAAAAATAAGCCTTAAATAACAATCTAGATGGCATTATCAGTTATTTATTTATATTACCATAACAAACATGGTGTAAATAATCAAGAGTTATATTCCGAGTGCATCAAGTTTAATCGGTTAAACGATGTACGTCACATAATTTTAAAAATGTTGCTTAGCAAATGATTTGAGTGTATAATAATTTGATTTTATCTGAAATTATTATACAAGAAAGCATTTGCTCAAAAGCAAAATTTTTAAAATTGTATGACGTACAAAGTTTTAAGTGATTAAAATTGATGCACGAGGGATATACCTATGTAAAGATTATTTCAGAATAGAAATCGTTATAGACAATAAAATACACAGTTTTTATTTTATTAATTCTTATTTATTTCATAACAATTACAAATTACATTGACAATTCGTTTCTTTTAATAAAGAGACAATTCAAATTAATTATATTTCGTTGCGTTAGTACAATTGATAAAAAAATTACATTTTTGATATAAAATTTGAGCTAATTTTTCTGCATTAATGTTCTGAATAGTAGTATGTTCTGATGTTGCCTTAGAAGTGCTTGGTTCATTTTATATTTTATTTGGATTACATCTTAATTTATTTATCACGTTTATTGATGTAGGGCATCTATTTGCAAATACGGTTTTATGGAATTTGCACTTCCATGGCCGGTTATTTTGATAAGCTCTTGCTCCTGTGTTACATTCTTTATTAAGTTACTGACAGCTGTGGCTCGATTGGAATGATTAGTTATTTTTACAGTTGTTGTATCTAAACCGGCTGATTCCGTTGTCCATTTGGACAGTTTATTTCTTCCAATCGGTGAATTTTTGTACCAATAGGAATTTTCAGTACCTATTTGCATGTCAGAAATAAATGATTTGTTGTAATATTGGAACCCCTCTTGGATAACAGTTGTTTATATAGCTTTACAGAACATTGATCGGCATTAATTTCCTTAACCGTTAATCATTTAATATCGGCGCATTTCTTGTCACCTCCTGATCACAGGGTTATATTCTAATCGTCCTAAAATGGCAAAAAAGACTTAGTTAGACAGTCGCAAATGAAAAGTGAGCTGTTTTTTACCTGCTTCTGTCCTCTGTTATCAATTTCTCCTTTAAAGTGATTTGTTACGCAATTTGCAGCTTATCCGCCTCTCCAAGCGTGCTCAACTGCGATAATATGGAAAAGTTTTTTTTGCAGTCCTTCAGGAGTGTTTTCATTCCAAAGCATTATCATTTTTCTGTAAACATTTTTTAGCATTACGAACATCCCTAGCGCACTTAAATTGAATATTCTTAAATGGATCGAAAATGACGTATTTTAAAAAATACATTTCTTGAACCATTTTTACAGTTACGTTCCACATGGTTTTTATCAAATTTTCCTTATAATCTTCACCATCTCTCCGTCACATATTGAAAGCCCAGTCTTTAAGTACCAACGCAATATAATCTATGGTTGTAGTGGCTTCACATTGGTATCCTGTTTCATTACAAAAATCAGTAAATTGGCCTCATACCGATTTGTGAGTTTTTGTTGTGTTAATGCTTCTTAGGATTTCTTTGTCAACTTCGGAAAGTGAAACATTTCCCGAAACGAGTACTTTCTTTATTTACTTCCATTTGACGGTGTAGGTAAGTATAAATGACATTAACAATTCAAACTATCAGAATTGTTAAGTCGGTGGGTATCGCATAGCAACGACAGGCCAAAAGATTACTTTACATGTCAAAAATAAATCAAGAGCTAGGTGAAAAAACAAATCACTTATTTAAACAAGTCACGTGGTACAAATTTCATGTTTCTTAGTTGTTAGATTGATGATCAGGGAAATAATCATTGTTATAACCTGGTCTCGTTTATCTGATAACAAATTGCCTATTAAAATTTGACGATAGAATGTGATAATTTTGTTTGGTTTTTCAAATATTTGGAAACACTGACGTAGTTTTTCACAAAACACCATATACTGCACTCGATGCGTGTTTTGCCAAGCAAATTGGTATCATCTGGAGATGATTAAAACTAACCTTATGCTGACAATGTATTCTATTTATATTTAAACCATTGCTACGATTCGGTGAAATGTGACTAACCAACCAATAGAGCGGACTCCATGGGATTGGCCCTCTGCCACTATTCATACTTTTTTTACCTTTTGTAATTTCCAAGTTTTCAAATGCATCCAGCTGTCTAGTAATTTTTCACATTCGAAATATATCTTAAATTGTTACTATTTATTTGATGGTTGTTCTCAAACGCATGTTGGGCAACAGACTTATCTGTTCTATAATATTTGAGGTGAGCCATATGCTCTAATTTGAATTGATCATCTAGTTTGACCAACATAATTTTGATTACAGCTAATTTAGTAAATCTCCGACTATTCGTTTGTTTCAATTCTATCTTTTGGATTGTCTAAAAGTTTTTGTAGTTTACTTCCCAATGAAGGAACCATACGATCCTCGATTCGCCAGTGGTACTGGTAAGATTTTTTTTAAAGATATATACATAGGTATAACAGTGGCTCATACACCAGGAAATAAACTTCAACAACTTTTAAGCAATCCAGAAGATAAAATTGAAACAAACGAAAAGTGGGGATATGCGAAATTAGCTGCAAGTACTGTAATCAACAGTATGTTGACGATCAATTCAAACCAGATTTGGCTCAGATTTCACAGGGATTATTTTCTTAGGAATTACAATCATTTTAGGGTGTGCCGCAATATAAATTCGCATTTTTCCCCATCACGTATAGAGGATGTCCACCTAGTGCGTATTTGCTCCATAACTCTGCAACTATTACAGATAGAAAAAATATGAAAACAAAAGTCAGCATTCACCATTGCATACTATAAAAATATTTTTAGTCATACAGGGTATTTCGCTTTGTCTGGGTAGTAGTCAAATTCGTTAAGTTAAATGAAACACCCTATATATTATTGCGTCTTTAGTTAATGAACATCAACAGTTTTTCAATGAACTACCATAATATGGACTTTCTTTGAGCAGTTTAGTAGTCATTTGAAATTATATAGAAATATTGACGCATGTACACACCTTTACAATAAACCTTGTATTCTTTTAATTTCAAATGCTTTCAAATGTTTCAAGGCGGTAATGGATTACCATAGAAAAAGGCTTTCAAACCATGTATCCTGTTTTAGATTTTCTTCTACAGGATGTCTATAATTTCATCTCAAACTTGAAGATTTAAAAACATCAATAACTTTGTTATTTCAAATAGAACACCCTACATGTTATTTCATATTCGTTTAGAGAATTACAAGAGCTTTCTGACGACCTATCATACTTGATATTTATTTTCAATGGTTTTGAGGATATGATCATTTATGTCCAAATTTTGAGAAAAAAAACAAAAGTTCTCTATTTTTGATCAATTTTATGCAAATTTTAAACATCCAATAAATAAAGACGTTAACGGTTTGAGCATTTAAAATTTTTTTATAAAATAACTCGGTCATCAATAAATAATAAATTAGCAACTTTCTTTATTACAATAAAAAAAATAAATAAAAAATTAGTGTCAATATTGATGTAGTTAGCTATAGATAGATGCCTACTGATTATTATTAAGGAGCAAAACAACAAATTTAAGATATTTTCTTATTTATCAGCCTAATATTTAAAAATTGTAAGTTCAATTTCAAATTAACCGTGGAAACAAAAAAAAAAGAGAGACTGCCAGAAGTCATAATTCATTGTGACAGTTATGACAATCATCAGTTGTGTTTTTTTTTGTACGTACGTATGTGAATGCATTAATAAAACTATAATAATTATCAAAAAAATTAATTTTCTCAATAATGAATTAGTTAATATGCTTTATATGAATTGCAATAGAAATTCTTTATTAGCATTTACAATGTACGGTGCTACATATCCAGGTATGTCATCCATAAGCGAGTGCTTTTGAAATGCTGAAAGTTATACGTTTGTCACTTAACGCATATTGCGGTACCGAGCTACATGTATTAATTCATGTTTATTTTAAAAATTTGTAATTAAGAGAATCAGTAAATTCTCCCTATTCCTGAATTGGTGGAATTTCAAATTTGTATAAAATTCATCAAAAATATGGAACTTTTGTATTAATTCATGTTTATTTTAAAAATTTGTAATTAAGAAAATCAGTAAATTCTCCCTATTCCTGAATTGGGGAAATTTAAAATGTGTATAAAATTCATCAAAAATATGTAATTTTTGTTTTTTTGTTTCTCAAAATTTGGACATAAATGATAGTATCCTCAAAACCATTGAAAATAATTATCAAGTATGGTAGGTCGTCGGAAAGCTAATTCTCTAAACGAATATGAAATAACATAGAGAGTATTCCATTTGAAATAACAAAGTTATTGAGGTTTTTAAAGCTTCAAAGTTTGACAAAATTATAGACATCCTGTAGAAAAAAATTTAAAACAGATAGTTTGAAAGCCATTTTCTATTCTAATACACTACCGCATCGAAACATTTGAGATCATTTCAGATTAAAAGAATACAACGTTTCTTGTAAAGGCGTACATGAGTCAAAATTTTTATATAATTTCAAATAACTCTTGAACTCCTCAGAGAAAGTACATGTTATGGAGTTCATTGAAAAGCTTTTGACGTTCACTAACCAAATATGCAATAATATACAGGGTGGGGCAATAGTGCGTCGGACCTCGATATCTCGAGTTCTACGATAGCTAGAAATTTTTTAAAAAATTGCAAGTAAACTAGATAAAAAAGTCTATAACTGGAAATTATGTTAGAACATATAGGACGAGCCAAGACGAAATTACAGGACCAAGTGCCTTTCTTTTAAATGGAATGCTATGTATATCAGTACATTTTTTTGAAGCCTCTTTCTAGGCTCTATTCATTCCTATATTATTATTGGCTATCTCCCAACCACTTTGATGTAATGAATTTTTTTGTTGAAATAATGCCATCTGCAGATGGATATTAAAAAAATCACCACAGTCACAATTATGGGTTTTGAGAAAAACTTATGTGAATACCAGTTACGAGACATCTAATTAATGTTTCTGAATCATTTTCATTTCCTAAAAATGGTGGCCAAAAATTAGTATTCAATTAAGAACTTTTTAAATTGAATTTTCTCAATTTTTTTCAAATGGAACACCCTGTATATTTTTCAACGATGTGATGTAAAAATGAAAACCGAAAATTTTTTTGTAAGTACTTCCCTATGGCTACTTGCAACCATTTTCGTTTTATAAATAAGTAAGTGTTTATTTTTCAATTAAGAACTTTTTAAATTGAATTTTCTCAATTTTTTCAAATGAAACACTCTGTATATTTTTCGACGATGTGATGTAGAAATGAAAAAACGAACATTTTTTGTAAGTATTTCCCTATGGCTAATTGCAACCATTTTCGTTTTATAAATAAATAAGTGTCAAATTCAAGAACAAACTTAAAAAAAGAGGTTCCCTCAAATAATTCATTAGAAAAATTTATAATAGGTGTTCGACGTGTTGCCAATTTTGATTGACAGACGTCTTTATGCAATTTTGAAAGGCCATTTAGTGGGACCATATCCATTGAAATGATTAAATAGTATTTATCCAGTCCTTTAGTGTAATGTTTTTTTGTACATTTTTTTTGCTGTTTTCGTTATTCGACAAACAATAAAACCTCAGTTTGCATAATTGTCGTGTACAAAGGAGCATTTATCACATTTATCGGTCGTTAGTTACAATTTGTATTGAATTTAAAATATTTGGAATTTTACAATATGAATTTTAATAAAGCTGAACTTGTAGACATGACTTTTGTTTTGGACGAGTCAGACAGAAATTGTTTACTTGCCAATAGAATTTATCACCAACGTTATCCTGAAAGAAGGCTTCCTGATGTTAGCAGCTTCCAAAACCTTCTCGATAGATTTCTGGAAACTGGAAATGTCGAATATAAAAAAAGCGAAAAAATAAAACGTGTTGTGAACGAAGAAAATAAGTTTTCTTTGGTGCTGGCAACGGTTGAGAATCCCATGTTAGTCAAAGAGAAGTGACCTCATTAGTAGGAATAAGTAGAAGGTCTGTGGGTCGAATCTAAAAACAAATAAGTTACATGCATTATGACATGAATTATCTGATGACGATTTCAAAAGTTACTACAATTCTTGTAATTGGGCCAGAGGTAAAATGCAAGTTGATGTCAACTTCTTCAATAATGTTTTATTCACTGATGAGGCAACTTTTCATAAAAATGGATTTGTTAATAGGCACAATTTCCATTATGCTTCGGAAAATCCTCACTTTTTTATGCAAGTTGATAAATCAAACACAGATGGTCTATAAACGTTTTATAAATGAAATTATTGAACATGTAATAGGGCCACATTTCTTTGATGGTACATTGACTGGAGCTATTTATCTTCATTTTTTGGAAAACTATCTGCCAGAATTATTGGTAAAT